>CAJVPJ010000903.1:0-14749 GCA_910592205.1 Paraglomus occultum | reverse complement strand
CGAAATAGGTTAGCACAGAAACGAAAGTTGTGTTGGTATTTGAACAAACCAAAAAAAAGAGAATGGTTATCTAATCGGTCCAATTCTTTAATTTCTATGGACTACGTAACTTTAGCTTAGCTAAACAATGATGAGTAATGAATTATCCGAATGAGGAAAAAACAGGGTATTACCTTTTGCTTTATTATAGTAGGCTAGCCCCGCGGTGTCTGGATCCATGGGGTCCGTTCGCACGGCTGGGTCTTCGCTAAACTTTGACGCTATGGCCAGAACAGCATACAGCAGCAATGGTGAAAGAGGATTATTGCCATCCTTATTATTCAACCTCCTCAAGAAATTGGCCTTATGTACTATTGGCACGTAAGGATGAATATGATGGAAATACAGTTGAACCAGATTGTTTGTTAACTCTGGGGAAGGCAGGGGAGGATTGGAAAAGCCTATAAAAGGCAGAGGCGGTTCCGTAAAAATAACCGTTTCGGGGAAATCGCAGCGTTTTTCGTCCGTTTTCAATGGTTCGGAGTTGTATATATATTGCGCGCGCCCGGTCTGGCATATCTTCACTGTGTCAAGGAGGCCTGTAGCAGAGTCAACATAATCGATGATATTTACTAATCGAGGGTGAGTTAAGGTTGAGATGAGAGGTTGGTCGCAAAGGCAAAACTTTCAAGCAATTGAGGTGAGGAAGTTTGCTGGCTGGTAACATAAGGGAATTATGGTATGTACGAGGAAGTAATAGGAGGAGATAATGGAGGGACGAAGAGGGTTTGAAGTTGCCGAAGAATAAAAAAGATGGATTGAAAAAGTGTTTATAAGAGGAATTGCAGAAGGAACGCGCGTATACGTGTGTATGTGTGTATGTGTGTGTGTGGGGTGTATGTGTGTGTGTATATATGTGTGTGTGTGTGGGGTGTATGTGTGTGTGTATGTGTGTGTATGTATGTATGTATGTATGTATGTATGTGCGTACGTTCAAACGATACCAAGGGTAAAGAATTGAATGAAAGTTTCGCCACTCAAGCGTCCAATACCACTTCACTCTCCTACCCAGTTAATCAGATAGAAGCAAAAATGACAAGAAATATTTACCTCGTTTTCCTTTAGCGCTGTCTTCTTCGTCTAGTTTGTGCAGAATATTTTCAATCCTTTGAGATCGCTCATCCATCTGTTCCTGCTCGGTTTTTGGGTGAGTTCTCTTGACCGCCATGTTAGAGAAAATGCATTCGATTTTGAGCTTTCTGCAACTTGAACAAGGAGTTTGAGTGCCGCCTGATCCACCGTCGCATTTGACTTTGCGTCTTCGGCATGACTCGCATGCTCTTGTGACTTTTAAGCGTTTGTAACGATGTAAATCATCGACAAAGACATATTCCATCATTTTTTTTCCTTTTAAAAATAGTGTATTAGAAATGAGAAAGTAAA
Organism: Paraglomus occultum; assembly: GCA_910592205.1. Classification (NCBI taxonomy): domain Eukaryota; kingdom Fungi; phylum Glomeromycota; class Glomeromycetes; order Paraglomerales; family Paraglomeraceae; genus Paraglomus; species Paraglomus occultum. The sequence goes on along the minus strand of CAJVPJ010000903.1, from coordinate 13,327 downwards.
CAGGTAGAGAGCGGAGGAAGTTGAAATAGGCGTTATATATATGTTGTATAAGGGGATTTAATAGTACTTGGGGTTTTATATTCGTGCCACTTTTGAATTGATGACGATGATTGAATCAGATAAAAATCAAACAACAATATTATAAATACAGGCTTTCTCTTTCCAAGTATTAATGTAAATAGGGTTGGTATTTGTTTAGGTTCGTTGGGGTCGGCTAAATTTTTTTTGTTTCGTCTCAAAATATAAGAGCACGAAATAAGAATAGTACTATTAACAAATAAATTTTTTGCTCTCTTGTTTACGGACAGGAAAAGAGCGTAGAACTTCTTGGATAATCCTCGGATGTAGAAGTCCTTAGGGTGTTTGTTTATATACAGACTCGAGCAACCGAGATCAAAATAGACTTCTACTTTTTGAGACGAATATAAAATATGCAAGGACAGAATGTAAATCAGATTATGAAGAAAACGGGATCGAAGGATGTTAATTTATATGTAGGCATCTGAATGTTATTAATCAATATGACACATAAAGTATTATTTGCTTGTTAATAAATAAGTATTATGAATCAAAAAGCTATAGAATAAAATAACATCATTGAATAAATCAGCATCATATGTTGTGTATAATTTATGCAGTTCATATTATATAGGGAAAAATGTACACCATCCTGCATGCGTTCACACATCATCCCCCCCCTTTTGTTTAAAAGACTTTAAGTGGAAATATTATACTGTGCAATAAATAAAGTTGGGAATATACAGATAACGTAATTGACTAACAGCCCAACATATTAACAAATGGTCAAAACTAATATTGCGTATTTATCCATCAAGAAAGCTTTTAAAAAATTAAATCAACTTGCTAAAATGCAAATCATTTATTAAACATATTTGCTAAACTGATAAACGACCGACTGACAAACCAGCCCGTCTAATCATCAACTGACCTGCTCCCTGATTACTTTTCTAACCTATTGAGATATTCATTTAACATGCCTCTGTTTTATTAGGTTTTAACTAAAACGTAATCTTTAACAAAAGCATGACTGTTGTACCACGCTATACGAGTAGCTTGTGTATAACCCCGTGTATGCACAGCCCGAATTTTAATAAATAAAATAGAAATCCGATCGAAGCATGAAGATGGGTCTATGATCGGAATTTGTCAAAGGCTAGTAAATATTGTAAACAGGTCTCTCTGAGGGCATTACTGATATATCATACATGAGTATATATGCACAGCTATTAATTATTTAGCTTGCTAAGTTTTCATTGCGTTGCAAAGGGCGGGAAATGAAATCAGATAAAAAGCGCGCCATCGTTTTGCTTAAGTAAGACAAGACAACACAATAAACAAGATGTGCGAATTATTAAGCTTGGATTAGCAAAAGAGCTATTATTTCGGTTAGTTATCAATTACCCGCTCAGCCAATAAAGTTGTTAATTATATTTATCATTATCCTTATTTTTATACCTTGCGGGGCTTGCTAACATATATAATTATTTAACAGACCCTTTGGCGTACTTTATTCTTTTTTACCACTAAATTCTTAGTTTCCATGTTCGAATACAATTTATTCGCAAAAACTATTGTTGATTTAATAACATATCAGATATTATATTTCCGTAATTTATACTAAATAATGTATAAAATTAATTATGTTAATGCTTGATAGTAGAAATATTCTACAAGACACTCTGCATGTAAACTCGGAGTCTAATTTACTCTGCTTAGGTAACCAATACTGTCGCGTCTTTTTTTTTCTTCCCTGTCCTTTCCTGCCTTCGTAATAAATAAACGGTCAATTTTGTAATATTAGTAAAATAGTCAAAACAAAGAGAGAAAATGCTTTTACTGGCTAACTTTTTTATATATCAATTTATGCTACAAGTGGCACTGTTGGATCTATTATGTCTTTACCAATTCAAGCATTACTATCAATAGTTTGCAAAAAATTTTGTTCTTGGATCGGCGGATGGTCAGTAAAATAGTAAAGTTATTCTTTTTACAAAGATTATAAGTTTTTATCTATGTCAAGTTTTAAAGAAATTTTAATTTAACAGTCTTATACTATTCACCGTTATCCTCCTGTCGGTTGTTTTGTTTAAAGTAAATCACATCTTATTGTCTATCAGCTCTTCAAAGTCTGGCTATTCTATTACATTATTATCTGGTTCTTTATTATTGACAATAGAAAAAAAAATTCATTATTAATGCAATTGATGTCAGATGATCCACAAAATTGATGATTACTGGTGCTCAAAATATTGCTATAATCGACAAACGCGCATATATACTTTACGATAAAGGTTCACTATCTATTTAGCATGATACGATATCATCAGCTGATTCAATTAATATGGATAGTTATGGTTAGAGTCTAAAATCAATTATTAAATGCTTACTCTTTTTACATTCAATTACTTAATAGGACGTTTGTTTGTTATTATTACATTCTGTATATATTTTGTTAAACAACTTTCCCCGACCAGTCCCTGAACCTGCTCAAGCCTTCTTTGTGACTACATAATTGGGTTTTTGAATTTAAAGCGGATGATTGTGAGAGCTTCTTTGAGACGGGGATATGTGTATTGGACTGGGTATTGCATATTTGCATCCAATTATTATGGACTGCGTGCTTATACACATTCTATTGTGCGTATTATTAGCAAACGCTTAATGTTTCTAGTATAGAACATTTGCGTCATTCGACATCTAATTAATTATTCTATACATGGTGTTGAGTGAGAACGTGTGTGAGCAATATAGGCTATTATCAATACCCTTTCACACACAAAGTTGCACATAAAAGCCATCAGTTTTCAAGGAAGGAAATCAGTTCGTACTGCAAACGATTAAAAGAGAAATATTTCTATCACATCGCTATGGTTATGGTATAATTAAAATACAATCGGAATTTCATATTATTTGAATTAGGCTACATGGATAGCATGAGCCCAGCAACGCCTAATCTGCGATAAGCGTTCAAACATATTCGCTAATGTACACTAAGATTATTCAATTGCCAGGGTAACCGATTTTCATATTCAGCTATGATAACAAAAAATGGTAATAGATTTCATTCTGATAAGTAACACATTAAGAACAATAGAATGACAAAGCGTAATGCGATAACGTAAGTTATCACAATCGATGGGGGGCGTATCTTTGTGATCAGAGTTCAAAGTGGAGTATCAACACGTGCTTACAGCAGACAAAAGAGAATAGTAAGAATGCGATACTGGAACAATGTAACTACTGATCAAAGGTAATAGATGTAAAGCAAATAACTTAATTCAAACATGACTATATATTAAACATGATTCACACATATGATTAGCCATATAATCATCGATTTCGAAGTGCCCATCGGATGTGTGGTGGAAATTATTACTTCTGCGCAATGCTAGTCTGGGTTTTATGTGTAACATACATTCTTTCGTGTCAAACCATAATAATAACAATAGTAACACAAAATCTCTATACGGTTACGATATTAATTGCCGTATGGAGAACCGATTAATTTAATATGAGATATTATTTAGAAAAATGTGTAAAGTCGAGCGTATTACAAAAAGTCATAGTCAATTACTATCAGATACTTTATCAATGCCAATATTACGTCTAACGACGCAATGAAGCATAACATATGTTTCGTTTGTAACCGTATCGTTAGCTTCTTTTTTTATACATGTGATATCTGTAGCTGAAAATAGTGCGCCTTTCATGTGCATCAATTAAATATGGTATAGGATAGTTTAACTAACAAATTTACACGAAAACGGTTACTATCAATGCATCTATTATAAATCATACGATTTTTTTAAACCAGTAACAGACTGACAAAGATGCAGTCACAAAACTTTAACGTAAAAAAAGAAAAGAAAAGCTTTAAGCTTTTTTATTTTCTATAAAAATTTTGGTTTGATATCAGATAATATGTTACCAGAATTGGTTTATACAATTTTTGAGTATCCTCATGTTTAAATTCTGATAGCGCAGCGGCGAGCACGCATTATCTATTATTAATCGATAGACCAATCTCAATTCAAGTACGTTATCGATTTATTTTGTTCCATTTAGCGTATTACACGTTTTTTTTCTGATAACTAAGCTAAGCGGTATATGTTTGTTACGTATGGTTGTACTTGGCGTAAGCACTTCTGACCCTCGGCTTTTACTGACTCCTGTATGATCGGATGCCTTATGGCGCATTATTAAGGGGGATGAGTGTGGGTTTAGAACTTGGATTGTTGTTTGTTTTTTTTTTGAAAGAATTGAGAAGATTCGATATTCTTGCATCGGCAAGCTGCTTGGCCCGTATTTCCGTAAGTAGTGTAAGGTTGTGACATCAAGTAGATTATGTGTTACTATTACTTCATAATTGGACGAATACCAACAAACATTTTAACGCTCAAGAATATTTTTAATAGATACTGACGCGCAGTTTTTCATTGAATACGAACTGACGCGTCACAATGTATTGTTCATAGGCGATTAATTAGCGCAATGCGAAAGATGAATACAACGTGTGTGTGAATTCGTGTTGTTAAAATTGATTAACTAGAATTTGTACGTCCTCTTGTACAGACAAGTTTTTGTTATATCGACCATTGTACGATAAAAGACGTTTTCAGACATCTTAAATTATGTCAAATCTGTATAGATTGTGTAATGATAGCTTATATAAGCACGCCACGATATCTAGATTAAGATGATCAAGTTTAAATAACCAAAATCACGCCAATAGTCTAACGAGTGTGTAAACGTTATATAAAATTTTGTCTCGACTATATATGTATTGACTTAGCATACGAGTACTAGTGTATCCTAATTTAGTAACTTTATTAATAAGAATAAATTTTCTCGCACCATTACAGTTTCAGGTGCATCATCACACGCTTGATAGATGCTCCGCATTTGTTTACATGCGCACCAACATGCAAATACCCGATCGAAATTCAAAGAAACACGATACGCTAAGACTAAAACAGTCAACCATGTTAAAATATTCATCCGAAATGCATTTTAACTAATAAATTGTTTAATAAGTTGTTAGGTTACTGTTTTGCTGTTTGGGTTACGGTATCACAGCGTTGGGTAATTTCAACATTCTATCCTATTGCAGATCTGGTTTCATCGTTAATTAATCGACATGAACACTGACTGGCAAGGGGGGGGATTCGAACATTCATAGTAGAGTTTTACATACACGACGCGTGTGTGAGAATGTATGCTGTGCGTCAGTCTATGATGTCAGAGAATCACACATGAATGAAGAAAGGGGATGGTTGATTCATTGGTAATTGTCAGAGTTGACGTAATAAATGACCGTACCTAGCAGTTAGCAGTATTAATTGTGTATATTTTATTTGTCATGCTTTAAAGTTGAATGTCATTGCTGATTGTGTTTAATTCTTCTCTGTTATGCGATGCAATGACAGCGGGTTGGTATTAACAATATAGGTTGGACTATTTTTAACTCTGATAATCAACAACGTGGAATAGTAAATCCATTAACGGACAAGGAATCAGGTATAGTGATAAAAGTTTTTGAACTAACGTTAATTGTAACGTCTGATATCAATAACAATTCCTTCTTTTGATGGTGGGTGATGATTTATGCTTAACTGTTGATGCCAACTCTGCTTACCATATTGAAAAGATAGTGAAACTAGATATCAAACTCATCTACGAGAATTTTTTCCCTTCAAGTTTATCTGAATGAGGATCAACGTGGGTACTTTTGTCATCTCCGAATGAAGCGAAAGGGAAGTTATTGTCATTTGGTACCAATGGGAGAAGAGGGCAGGTGATGGAATCGATAAGTTGTACAACATAGATAAAGATATGGTTATATGAGGACAATGCAACCAGCTGCATGCTGCATGACTTGCTTCACCCCTCCCCCCTCCCCACAGGAAACCAACATTCGACATCGGACCAGTGGGAGCGATGTTAAATACCTTATCTAACTTATTTAAGATGCCCTTGAATTATATTCCTCAAGACACTAGAAAATGGGATAACAATAAATGCCGAGAACAAGCTTTATTGTCTTGAATAGAATAGGGAGAATAAAGGATTTATGTGGGATAATACATGAGAATGAGCAGGGAATGAATGAAAGTTGGCTAGCGTAAATCCGATTTGTGTAGTGTAGATGCGAAGTGTCAACTGTAATTATTGTCATAATATTATCATTTCTCAAACCTTACATTGCATATTATTTAACTTTCGCAGGACTTTTAGCATAATATATGCACAAGGCTAATTCTCGCTTAGTGCATAGATTAAAGCGGATAGATTGTGGACGAAGGAAAAGATACAACGATTATTTACCATGCAAGATGTGTTCTACGTAATTATAGCTTATTAAAAAAGACAGATTTTGAACGTAGAATCAGTGTTATATTTGTCATGGTCCATATCTTCTACATGTCAACGATACATTTCGCTGCGTTGTTCCATGTGAGAACGTGATATTAATTATTACAAATTAAGATACGGACTTTCCAGAAATAATCGACAAACAGATACCGCACGAAAATCACTCACATTCGTAACGTCAGCAAACATACAGCAATAGTCAGATTGGTCGAAGGTCATTCCAATTAGCAGCTAACATATGTAGAACACAAACGCCAAGAAGTCTGTCTTGAGGACATGTATATAGCCTTGGCATTCTCGCTGATCCAATTTGAATCGACCGTAAAAGTATGGGCTAATAATAATAGAATATAGTAAAAAAAAATTGCCGATAGTGATTCGACTGTTTATTACTGCTGCGTTATATGCTACGTGTTTGTGGAATAGAAAAATAAGGATCGATTCGAGGTGCGGATATCGTTTGATATAACGATCGTGTGCGATATGAGAGATAGATGTTCCTACGTCGTTTCTTTGTTGCAGCGTCATCCTTGTTTTGTAGGAACAATAGATATGGTTTAGCTAATAATAGCAATAATACTCTATTCGCCGCATCTATGTGCCAGCATTTTCATTCATTTTTATGCACAAATTTGTACAACTGTTTGGGAGCTATTCTTTTTTACTCCGTTGATTAATTTTTTGGTAATTCATTTATTATGTAATGAACTCTAATAAGCGATCGATGACCTCGATACGACTCTAAAGTGTCCAACATGTATATGTGTAATATTACACTGATGCAGCACATTAGTCGCGTTATTTCCATATGCTTCTGTACAATGTTTTCCTGCAGATCCTCGTTGGAGGAAACGTTATGACGTCAAATCGCTACATTTTCTGCAGGAGAATTCGCATACTGTAATAGGATAGAATGATAAACGTCACTAAATGAGTTGGGACATTCAATGGCCGCACGTTCGTTTTTCAGAATATGAATGGTTTGTCGAGATTGTGAACAAATTCAATAAGATGTATTGGGTAATCCCACGTTAATCCCACCAAATCAAACCATATCACCCATATCTTAATCTTATTTGCAGAATAGGAAAGGTCCAAAAATGTACTCAAAGATCACGTAACAAAATGAAACACCAATTAGATTCATCAAGCCACAGAGTCTAGTCTATTCTGAAACCGAGCCATTATCTAATAAACTCAATTAATTAATTGTAACTATATTTTGATGTCAAACTAACCTCTGCATGACCTTGTACAAGCCCATCTCACAGATGTACACCATACAAAAGTTATCGCTTGCAATGATTAAGGGATATGCAGGTACTTGAGCTGTTGTTTGTGTCGACCGTTGACTTGTTATTCTCGATTCCAACATCAATTTACGCAGTTTGTCAACACGACCGTTGATTAAGCCTGGCTGTAGACCTTTGATAAGCAACTCGAAACCTATTGGGGTAAGCATTTATTATATAAAATATCCTTTAAAAGCACTATTAATAGATTTAACTATGATTAGCTAAGCAACCCCACAATCGTAACCACTGTTCTCATTAAACTGCCGTTACGCTATTACTTTTTTGGAACAGCGTGTGAGTAAAGTGTGGACAACGAAAGCACAGATGCAATGTGGAGACGAACACAAAGATCCTTAATCACAGACTCTAGTACGTAACACGCCACCCGTTTAGTAAGTCGTTTCTCTATCTTATTTCTTGCGACATTACGTTATGTGGTTGATGCATCTTTGTTTACGTGTCAAAACAAATGTTGTATTTCCATCAAGTTTCCGCTTGAAAATTCAGCCGTTTACATACCAACATCTTTTGTAACAGACTGCTGGAGTGGCTGGAGCAATACAAATGCCGGACTATCGGAAAGTTCGGAATAATGATGCCAGACATCATTTCACTGTCATACAAGAGGAGAATTTAATCCATGCCAATCACGAAGGCATACATTGGAGCAACATTTGGGAAACTTTTTTAGAAACAAGATTCTATGCAGGGACGGGAAACGGGGGTAAGGATTGATGCACTTTATACACATAACCAAAACTCAGAATAACAAGCGTCGATGCAAGTCACAAATGATCGGAACCCAACTCATTAGCGAAACAAACCTTCTTTTGTATGACAACTGCCAATACGCACAAGAACATCCCAAGAACAGAATTGAATCTATGCGCAGTCAACATCACTAATCCCCAAAAGAACAACAAGAATTTGTGTGATACAGCAATAACGATCATATGCCTACATGTATGCCCACACCCATCATCCCCCATATTGCATCTTTTGTTCTATGCATCCGATTGCTCTGAAACACTAGCATTTATTGCAAATAAACCTTATATCTTGTGAACTGTCGTCGAATGCAATGATTTTTGTGAATTAAAAAGTGCCATTTCCACATATTTGTCAATACATATGACATAGCCACAAAACTTAGCCTCCAACTCCCCCCCCCTCCCACTCCTCGGCGATCGACAAAAGGCATAGAACCGCTGGTCTCAGAATCATAGAAGATTGTCGTTAGTAGTTTCTCTTTTTTTTTTTGTCCATCGCATGACTGACAGATATGGAAATACATTTGTTTGCGCCCATTGGGATTCTCAAGTCATTTACCATTAATTGATTTTGTCTAAATGAACTTCATGATTATTGGTTTTAATGTATCAGAATGAGCGTTGTCCAATCCTGATGAGTTTCCAATCTCAAACCCCACATTCATCCTTTACATTCGATCTTCACGCTACCTGAATATCTTTCTCATTCATTTCTTTTGTTCGTATTTACATTAATCTTACACAAACATATATTTTTTTCCACGAGAATCAAAAAAAAAGTCTGCTAGTTTGTTTCTACTTGAAACGCAGTAAAGTCATATGATTGTAGAGACATTTAACGTCATATGATCAAATTTCAGTCACGAGACAATTACTTAAAAGTTCGCTTCCACGCCACGCGAGGTAACAGTAGAGTAGGCGCACATTGATATGCTAAATCCAATCAATTGTCTTGTACCAACTTTACTATTTTGCATAACGATACAAACCCTTAGATAAGTTTGTATTAATGTGGATATACATGTGCGTTGAGTGAAGACTAACCGTGGGTTAATGGCGGTTAATGGTGGTTAATGGTGGTGTCGTTTTTTTTTTGACAGATTAATATAGCTTCAATTATATTCGTATACGTTTAAGCATCCACGTGCAAGTAAAGTATTAACATTTAATGTGCTCTCCTTCCGCATAATGCACGAGGTTGCATACTGGAAAAATTATGTCAGACATTTTTTGATTTCTTTTATAATACAGTAAAATTAATCTTGTAATTTCTTGTATCACTTTAGCTTCAACCCAAGAGATATCGATCAAAGTTATTAAAGACAATACACAATTGATCTGAATGAACATTAATGATTGTACTCGCATAACATGCAAAATGTTCCTTATCATTGCTACTTTTCAGGAAAATTGTATTAGTGTTAATTATTTAACATTTTAATTGCTATTATTATTTTAATATTAATTCAGATTTTGATATGTAAGTTCTATTTACGTGTGCCATCAGAGGAGGAGTTCGAGTACGGAGGGAATAATAACTAAATATAATGGAATTTAATATTAGAAACTGTGGCTAGTAATTAGATTATACTAGGTAGGATATAGGATAGCAGTGAAAATAAAGTTCTGGTTTAAAGTTGAGCATTAAGCAAACATATTCTAAGCTGAAGTAGATATCTTAATCTTTTGATAGTTGGGAAAAAATTACATTGTTAACAGTTGTAAAAAATAATGTTTAAAATGCTGAGCTAGTTGATGCACTAGTATACCGCTCAACATCGTCCAGGACAATATTACAAAACCGACAATAATTCCAAGCATATTAGTGAGATTACCTGCAAGAACAATGCTGGTATGGTTATCAATAAATTATGTAGCAATTGAGAATATTCTGAAATATTGAGAATTTATAAAGGAGGATGGCAGAGCATTTCAAAAGTATTAATCATGCCCTCAATGCTAGATGCTGTCAGAGTGGTAATCAAGAACTAATTTATTATTAATAATTTAGAATAATTTTTGAATATCTGGTTGCAGTGCAATGATGGTCAATCTTCCAGTAATATCTATGTTAGCATTTTAGATTCATGTGGCAAAACATTACTTTATCTAATTCTGTTGCTCTCTGACTCATTACCATGAATAACACATTACATTAATTTATACAATACGTAATTATAAAAAATGCATCATATTACATATTTCTAATTTAATTGTGTAAGCCTTTATTTGGGGCATGCTGCAACAAAACCAGACAAAGTGAACATTTTATAAATGAGAGGCTGATTATGATGTGGTTGTAAAATTGACCAGTGTGACTGATGACATTTTGAAAAGCAATAATGGTGCTCATTCATAACTTATGGACTTGTTAATCTACATTAAAGCCACCACAGCACCCAAGAATTATAGCACCCATTAGAAGTATTTTGAAGAAAGCTTAAGGAGAAAAAATTGCTCCATATACTTTTAAAATTAAGAAAAACCACTTATGAATTTAAATTACTTCTTTACTTTTAATCAGGATTATCTCTTGTTTCTTTAACTTTAATTTGAGCAACGTGTTGAGTCTGCTGTTTTCTTAAGAATTTAACCTCACTTTCAAGTCTTTGAATTTTATCCAATAATTCTTGCTTTTGTTTATTATTATCATGTCAATTCTTTAAAACATCTAAGGCCTTCAATTAGATTCAGTTTAAACTATGTTTTGGATCATTATCCTGCTGAAATATTCTGTTGTAACTCAGCAAGTTATCAGCATTATCATATAAATAATTGTTGAGAATTTCCAATGCAAATGGCGATGTAGATTCTTTGTGAATATGTGCATCCCGATTTTTCCCTTAATGTTAATTGCAGCCCAAATGTGAGCTTTAAAAGAATAAGTTGTTTGCGCGTGACCATGCACGGGTTGTATTGCCAAACATTGGATTGTAGTTGTCAGAAAAAATTACTTTATATTTATTCCCAATTGTAATGCGAGTAATTACGTGTCCAGGTGGATTTCATTTGCTGCGTTAAAATGGACACTTTACGTGGTAGAACTGAAGCAAAACCAAGCTTATTAAGGCTTCAACGAATAGTGCACTCACTAACGTCTGCCTCTGGGTATTTTGTACCCAACGTAGTCTTCAAATCATTATGAAGTAATTATGTTATTTATTTTAATTTGGCGACGACGTTGTTCAGTAGATGATTTTTGTGTTTGGTCAGATCGATAAATTGACCATTTTTACGAAATATGAAACATAAGGCTCACAAAACGTAAAAAAACGCCAAGTTTTTTTGTTTTAAATTTCTTTGCATTGCAAACGTTTTGCTTCAAAAAGACTCAATATTAATATTAACAAGTTGTAAAATTAAAATGAGCGTAAAGACAGTCTGTAAATTGGTTTATTTTAAATTACTGTCGATTTGGTGTCAGTAAACAAATGCCTAAAACGCGATAGTAAGATGTTATCAACAAAAAACAAAACTGCGTACCTACCGCCATCACTTGTAACTCTTTGCAGCTGACAAGAGTGTAAGCGATTGAGTAATTCGGTTAACATTTCTACCAGGACTTGGTATCCATAAATTTCAGCATGGTTTTCGAAAAAATTCTTCACGGCTGTAGCAACAGTTATATTAATATCAATGGTTAATTTGGTTTCCCATCGAAGCATTTTTTTACTATGATTACGTAATTATACATCCGTCACCAAGTAATTTCTGACGTTTTCGAAGTGATTCCTAAATTCTTCTATTTTTTTTAAGACGTCAGCTGGCAGTCGTCACGCAATGAGAATATTTCTGCGCCTGACATGGAAAATACATAATAGGGTTTGTTTTGTTTTGACTGCAGAGAAAGATTTTATCAACTGACTCGTTTATCTGATTCATCACATCAGCTTGCTGTAACAAAAAAACTCCTATTTTACAAAGATTTGACTATAACTTAGAATAAATAATCGCGTAAAACCAAGAATAAGTATCAAAAGGTCATCCGTTTTTGTCACTTCATTAAACGTACTGTATTTAATCAATTTTGGAGGTTACAATCTAATCTGCACGTTGTCAGGTGATTATCATATTGTGACGTATTCATTTAAAAGTAACACATAAAAATAATAAAAATACGTAACGGCAATCGTAAGTCAGTACACATCTCTCTCTACGTGCACAATGAGTCGCGGTAATTATGTATTAAATGTCAAGTTTTTTATATGAAAATGGCAACATATTGCTGAAATTTTGACGGCAAAAGCTTTCTCTTTACAGGGTCAAGTGCTGGATATGACCGTCACATAACCATTTTCTCTCCAGAGGGCCGACTGTATCAAGTCGGTAAGTGCTCCCGAATTACAAGTCGATGGGAGAACATTCTCATTCGATAGCTATTAGATTCTTTTTGAGATCTATACAAATCAATCATTTTACTACTTCTCCGATATATCAAGAGTATGCCTTCAAAGCAATATCCAATTCTGGAATGACATCCGTTGGCGTTCGTGGAAAAGATTCTGTTATAATCGTAACTCAAAAGAAGATTCCGGTAATTTGATTGAGAATTAATTAATTTTCGCTGCGTGATACTTTATCGTATTCTCACTCTCGCCGTTCTCTAATGAATCTCTAGGACAAGTTGCTTGATCCATCAACGGTGACTCATATTTTCCGACTGACACCATATGTTGGGTGTGTTATGACAGGCATGATCGGTTAGTAAGCTCAAGTTTATGGCTTTTATACTATTTTATTATTGCTGACTGAAAATTATACCTGTGTCTAAAGCTGATGCGCGTGCTCAAGTTTCCCGAGCACGTAGTGAAGCAGCTGAATTTCGTTATAAGAATGGCTACGAGATGCCCACGGACATGCTTGCTAAGC
>CAJVPJ010000902.1:0-14784 GCA_910592205.1 Paraglomus occultum | reverse complement strand
ATCGTTATCTTTTTGTGCTTGCTGACGCAGGCCAAAGAATGTTGCTATTGGTTTATCACGATTCTCATCTGCATAGAGCTAATATAACAAGCAGTAGGATCTTCAGTAAAATTGCTTTGATCATGAAAAACAATAAGCGGTTGGCATACCTGAATATCATCATCGACACTGTTTGCTAACATCATACGAAGGAGACGTCAATATAATAGCGATTCCAATATAGTGACAGCCTTCTTCTTTTCTTACCTGGGTATATTCCAACGATTCCTCTTGCTTGGAATAATTTAGCTTCTATTATTTTGTCAATAAGCATACGAGCCTCATTGTACACTTTTTTAGCCTCGTTGCCTGGTAACGAGCAATACCTTAGTGTCAATACGTGAGAAAATGTCCAACTCATCAATAGGTAAATGATACTTGCCGACATGCTCGTCCTTGAAGATTTTTGGGTATCCACGATTTGGATATCTGCCTCTTAATTGCCTGACGAGTTCAACATTAAAAACAATCATACACGGAAAAAGAAAAACCACGAATTAAAACATACTTGGGCGACATACCACACTTGGAAAAATGGGTTCCAGTCGATGTATTGAGAAATTCTTTTCAGATCATAAGATTCAATTAATTTCTTCCCAAGGAAGGTTGGCTTCACAGGCTTGGGAGACTCTGCCCAGTTAATGTTGAGTCCTTTCTCACGTGCAACAGTTAAGGGCATGTATTTTCTATCTTGCAAACTAGCGTAATGATCTTCCCGTATTTCTTCATATTCTTCAGCAATATCTTCCCAAAAGTCATTGCGTTGACTATCAATAAGATTAGATACCTGCATAGACATCGAATTATCGCAATTAAAAACTACTTACAAACACCATAGTATTTAGACTCTCACATACCACTACGACGCTCCTGGATGCATCAAGAACGTGAATTGTTGGTTGAGAATATTGAGGAGAGATCTTGACTGCTGTATGCGCTTTGGATGTTGTAGCTCCTCCAATCAAGAGAGGAATCTTATTGACATATTAGTAAATAAATGATGCGATATATCGGCAACGTAGTAGATAAAAGAAGAATTTAATAAAACCTTAAGGCCGCGTCGTTCCATCTCTTTTGCAACAGATATCATTTCATCAAGCGAGGGCGTGATAAGACCAGACAGACCAATTACATCTGCATTCTCTGCAAGCGCAGTCTCGATAATTTTCTCGCATGGTGTCATTACTCCCAAATCAATGACCTTTTGAGATAACAGGCTTAGAACCAACAAATTGATGAAAAAAAAAAACTATATAAAAGTTATACCTTATAGTTATTACAACCAAGCACGACTCCAACAATGTTCTTTCCAATATCGTGAACATCTCCTTTGACGGTAGCCAAGACGACAACGCCTGCATGTTGAGGGCCAGAATCAGAACCACCCTCTGCAATATTGGCCAGGCGTTCCGCTTCCATAAAAGGGATCAAATGTGCTACAGCTTTCTTCATCACGCTATGAGTGTATGATCATCAGAAACAAGTGTCGCATAAAATTTTAAGGATGAATAAGGTAGAGAGTTTACCGAGCAGATTTAATAACTTGGGGCAAGAACATTTTGCCTATATGAATAAATTGATTGTAAATAATGACTGGCTAGATGACAAATAAAATTCTAAAAGCCAATTTCGTTTACATCAGATACCTGCACCGAAAAGGTCTCCGACAGTACTCATTCCCTTCATGAGCGGACCTTCTATGACGTCTAATGGTTTTGAGAGCTTCATCCAGTGTGATGCAATATTTCATTAAGTCTTTGATATCACACAACGTCCCTACACATTATCGTCGGAATACTTACCCGTAGTCTGCATTCCTCTGTGTCTTCTATGATGAATTTCGTAATACCCTTGACTAATGCATACGATATTCTGTCCTCGATTGGTAATTTTCTCCATTCCTCTTCAGATTCTTCCTTCTTTTGGCCTTTTCCGTGAGCTTGCACATATGCAAGAATCTTTTCTGTTACGTCAGGATCCCTATTCCATATTGCATTTTCACAAAGTTCGAGAAGATCTTTCGGAATATCGTCATAGATGGTAAGGAAGCCGGCATTCACAATACCCATGTCCATCCCTTTTAAGATAAAACAGCAAGTGTAAAAACGTTTACTGAGGTATTCTCTAGAAACATATGTAGCATGATGTAGGCAGTTTGTTTAAATAACCTGCTTTGATAGCGTGGTACAAGAAAACACTATGCATAGCCTCACGGACTTGGTCCATTCCGCGGAACGAGAACGATAAGTTTGATACGCCTCCGCTAACCTAAAGATTTTAGTAATCTTACTAAATACAGTCAATAGAGTAATCTCAAACATTTAGTAAAGAAATTTCACTCACTTTAGCACCAGGTAGCGTCTGCTTTATTTCCCTCGTGGCTCCGATAAATTCGACAGCATAATTATTATGCTCTTCCATACCGGTACAAATAGTCAAGATATTGGGATCTGTAATGTAAAAAAAAATGATGAGTTTCTCATAGCCAAAGCCTTTCTCCTTTATTTTTTTTTTCCTTTACCAAATATAATATCGTTTGGATTAAACCCGACTTTCTCTGTAAGAATCTTGTAGGATCTTGTACATATTTCGACCTTTCTATCCTTCTCCGCGGCTTGTCCAATTTCATCAAACTAGTGTCATCACAGCGTCAGTCATGTTCAAAGATTCTGGCCAAAATTAAGACCGTTTTGAGACCGAAAACTTACAGCCATTACAATGACGGCAGCACCAAAACGACGAATTGTTTTAGCTTTCTTGATAAATTCTTCTTCGCCTTCTTTCAAACTGATGCTATTCACTATGCACTTTCCTTGAGCGCATTTTAGACCCGCCAATATGACATTGAAATTTGATGAATCCACCATTAACGGAAGCTATTGGATTATGCGCAAAAAAAATATCATTGTAGAGCAAAGTGATTCTTGACTCAAACAGGTTCATCCTTGCAATTATTACATACCCGAGCCACGTCGGGGTCACTAGCAATCATGTTCAAAAATTTAGTCATGGCAGCTTCTCCGTCCAACATTCCTTCATCCATGTTTACATCAATAATTTGAGCACCACCCTCCACTTGCAGTTTAGCGATAGCCATGGCTTCTTCAAATTCGCCATTTAATACATGTCTAGCAAACTTTCGAGATCCGGCGACATTACATCGCTCGCCAACGTTTACAAACATAGAATCGTCATTGACCTTCAACAACTCTAATCCGGAGATTATCATGTTATCTTTTGACAGATCTCGTGCTGGCACTCGCGGCTTGAACTTGGAGCAGGCCTCTGCAATAGCTTTAATATGAGCGGGTGTCGTGCCACAACAGCCACCGACTATATTGAGAAATCCATCTTTAGCAAACTCGGCGACAGACGCGGCCATCATCGCTGGCGTTTCATCGTAACCACCAAATGTGTTTGGTAAACCCTATCACATATTAACGAGATAAACCATAAATATACACGTTCCGCTGACAAGTCAAGAAATCCAAGACTAGTGCACTGACCGCATTCGGATAGCAGATCACAAAATGGTGTGTGAAATCCGATATATTCTTGATAAACGGGCGCATTTGCGACGCTCCAAGGGCACAATTCAGTCCGATAGCTAATGGGTTTGAATGACTAACGCTCGATACAAAGGCTTCGCCAGTCTGTCCACTTAACGTCCTACCGGACATATCAACAATTGTGCCCGAAATGAGAATGGGAGTTCTGCGGTAGCCTTCGTCAAAAAGAGTGTCAATAGCATACAATGCGGCCTTGAAGGATGAAATTATTTGATATGAAGTGAAGACATTGTTAACGCCGGGTCTTAAAATATTATAATCATATAGATAACTTTACATAGTAGAGACGTACTTTAGCATTAAGCGTGTCGAAAATAGTTTCTACCAACAGAATATCGGCACCACCTTCTAGAAGCCCACGAGTTTGTTCATTGTATGCTTTAACAAGTTCGTCAAACGTGACATTACGATAAGCGGGATTCTCAACAGATGGCGAGATAGAGGCAGTACGGTTAGTTGGACCAATTCCGCCACAGACAAAACGTGGTCTGCTCGGATCTTGCGACATCATCTATTCGATATACATATGAAAGCATTCCGATTCAATTTTTTTATTCATACAATCATTCTTTATTAATTGCACAATTGCGAACAACATTAAATCGCAGAACGAACAATGAAAACAGCCAACAAATCCTACTTCGTTGCACGCCTCTTTAGCCAGTCTAGCAGCAGCAACGTTCAAATCATAAACACAGTCTTCACATAGATAGTCACCCTGTGCAATGCTGGTAGCAGAGAATGTATTCGTCTCAATAAAGTCGGCGCCCGCCTGCAAGTATTGTAGATGAATATTCCGAATGTGATGCGGTTGCGTCAGTACAAGGATGTCGTTGTTACCCTTAAGGTCTTTTGGGTGATTTTTGAATCTCTCTCCTCGAAAGTCTGATTCAGTCAATCCTAGAGTTTGGATCATTGTGCCCATGCCCCCATCGAGGAAGAAAATACGCTTGGAAAGTTCTTCCCGGAGATAAGAATCTAAATCTTCGATATTTTGTGGTTTCATGGGTTCTACTTTTAAATTTCACAATACCGGATCGGTTGTAAAAAATGACGAGTCTGCTCGGATGAAATTTTTTTTTATCATGATGCAGATCTTATCAGTCACGAGACACCGGTTTGATATCATGTGTGTCAACCAATGGAATTTCTGACTGAAAAACATGTTTACCTTCAGCGTTGCTGCGTATCAACCGGCATTACCCTTGTTACGTTTACTGTATAAACATATTACTTTAATTTTCTAGGACGGTGTGTGTCTGTCTTAAAAAGCAGTTTTTCGTATCGCTCCGATTAGAATTTACTTCTTTTTTTGTGCCGCCACAGAAGTAGCAATCAAGACAACAAAAGACATCGACGATTCAGGTTGTCAACATAGTTTTTGTTTTTGGACGATTTAGAGGGGTAGGTTATCTACGTTCAGGACAGCAGCTGAATAAAGTAACTTTTTCCGATCAATTGGATTATTGGTAGCGCTCAAGTGAAGAATATTATTTGGTGCTCTATCACGACGTGCATTAGTGGATAGATTTATACGAATGCGTAAATATCTGATAATATCATGATGTTACATTGCCTACTCATACATCACTGTAACTGCATAATAATAACTTAACTGTATTAGTATGTCGTTTTTTCGTTTCAAATCTAAAATCTGCAAAGTTTCGTTACACATTAATAAGTAAACGTTTGAGATTACTCACACCCACCGTTTTTAACTAACCGAAAGCGGGAGAAATCGGTTGTTATGACGTAAATAATAAATTTGTACTCTTTTTTGAGTTGCCCATTATCACAGATACGTACGTTACAACAATGAGCCTTTCGCTTTTCATTATTACTAAGAGACTTGACAGGGGCATTATGTGCTGCGCAAATTGGTATGGGCAAAGACGTTGCTTTTCCCATAACACACGTCGGAATTTCCCTAAAGAGATAATGCAAGTCCTGCGAAAGTCTAATTATAGAACACAAGATTAATATCAGTTTCTATAAACGGATAGAATGATTGTGGCAAAATTAAGTCTGTGAAAATCCACCTTGTGTTGATGGAACAAATACACGTTCACATTATCTGTCTGAAATGTCGAAGTAAGTATGACGTATGTGATATACGATCTGGCCGAATATACGCTGTCCAATCACGATAGTCTGTGAAAATTCTAACCAATAGGGCCAGAATCCCTGAAGACAAAAAAAGTTTTACCCAAATACAGAGATTTTCTCGATTCTTCTGAAGCTGTACATTCTTAAGGCGCATGCGTCTACTTTGGAAGTTATGTTTGGATAGGAATAATTATCATGTTTAACCGAACGTGTAGTACGTGATCATCATGCTTACTCCCATAGTTAATGTAAGCCAACACAACTACGTGCTAGTATTGCAACAGCAAATTTATCATCAATTAATATGGTTACATGCTTGGTTAAAGTTAATTGAAAGAATAATGTAAGATTTGTTTAAAAAAGGGAAACACCGCATATCACTTTTTCAGTGTAAATGATGAATATTTACAAACAAACTCTAGAAACGCACTCAGATTTCAAACCACTTTCTGGTGCAAGAATACCAATGCATATCTAAGGCAGAACGAAAAAGTTAGTCAAATAATGTAGAAGGTAACAGATCCATTCACTCAAAGCAATACTCACCAAAATTTTCTGAAACGTTGCATTGACAATTGCCACGATATCTTGGTTCAGGAGGACAATGTTCGAATGGTTCATGTCTGTACGCAATGTCATTAAAGAAGTGCACATCCGATTTTTCCAAGAATAATGCCGCAGCTATCGAATGAACTGGCGCATCTCCCCATCTAATAAAAGCAATTTTATGAGCGATGTCAAAGATAATGGGAGAATTTAGAGCACAACTAGATGTACACAAACCGTTCGTAGAAAAAGCCGCCACTTTTATCAAGATAATCGAAGAATTTTGTATATGCCTCGCTTCTCCAGAAGTTTAGATCACCGATTTCAAAGTTACTCCAAAAATGACAACTATATGTATGCTTCACAGTTAGCCGCCAAACCAAAGTTCTTTTGATTCAGTCTTGTAAAATTGAAATGACTAATATACTCACAGATTGTAGTTATCCAAATCATCATCTGAAATCCAACGTGTAAAATTGTTGGGATTTATCAAATTCGGATACTCGTCTATAAAGTCTCTCACAGTATCCCATAGAGTGGCTATGGTGCTTCTGTATTCCATAAGAGACAGAGTAAACCCATACTTGATCTTATACTTCTGCATGAAAGCAAATGGATCGTAATTGATGTCACAATTGTACTTGACTCCGGGTTCTACGCGCCAGTAATAATCATATTTCTTAAGGAGTGGATGGTGGAAAAAGAAACCGGAATAGAATCGGCACATGTGTCGATACGACTCAGAGTCCCCATAAATAATTTGATCCTTGGCCATTTGTGCGCGTACTTCCGCAGCCTTGGTTTGATTTATCCATGACGGGTAACTCCACATTTCTTGCGGAATCGTACCTAATTAATGACAAAGTTCATTGCTTATTCTATAAATAAACATAGTCATCAAATTCATGTTACACGAACCATAGAAAGTCTTGGCTCTCGTTGCCGCACTTGTCTTGTCTTTAAACCTCTGGCTAAATTCCCCGTCATTCAAGAAGACATAGGGGTAATTATATCTCCTATTCCAACGACCCTCAAATTGTTTCATAGTTCGCAAGATTTCTGTGAGGTCTGAGTTCCTGGTAAGGACTACGATGGCGGCTCTCACATTTCCTATTTCACGCAACGAAGGATCTAGTTGCGGATCCAAATATTCATTTTGGAAAAATCTCTCCCGTACACCGAGACCGAGAGAAACATTCGCGCCTGTAAAGTAGACATAATATAAAAATAATAAAGAAGTAAAGCAAACTATTATTAACAGAAGACGATAACGAGCGTAGTTCGACATAATAGAGAATAAGAATATATATTTTCTATAATAAGATAACAAGCATTCGTGGCGTATACCACGGTTTTATGCCAAGTAAGCTTTAACACTTTTTCTAGCAAAAAGAGTGTTGATGTAAAATAATTATGTTTTCGGCGGCGAAATCTCTTTATATATACATTATGATATTGGGAATTAATTTAGTGTCAAATTCTATTTGGCGCATGATCTAATATTCCTATTGGACGATAATCGCTTTGTGTGATATACTCGTGTTGAATTTTGAGTGGTCTGGGTTGGGTATTAAACGAGATAATTTTTGTAGAAGTTATTTTTACTGAGAAAAAGCTCCATGGCCAACATTCAACCTAATCAGCAACCTGAAATTCGCCCTCCTGTTCCCCAAAATTTTCGTCCAGGAGTACCAGTAGACCATGCAGGGCAACCGATCGCCCAGAGTGTGGGTCGCCCGCCGACTTCTCCTGCTTTTGGACCTAATATGATACCAACTAATTCGCCTGGCCATGCTGCCTATACTCGCCCTCCCGTCTCTCCTGCTTTCAGACCTGGTGTGGTCCCACCCTCTTCACCCGGTCGTCCTGGGTATCCCACCCAACAATCGGGTGTACCTCAGGTGAATTATCAACCGGGTATGGTATCCACTGCTCTAACACCACCTCCAGATATGCCCGCATCAACTGCGCCTGGCCAGCGTGCTCCATCCCCGCCAGTTACTACCCATAAACAAAAACGGGTTTATCCGAAGCAGATTGGACAAGCCTACAGTGAATCCGCTCCATATGATCCTATGCATCAGACGTACACACCAGCAGCAGTAGCATCACCACAAATGCCTGGCATTCCCGGTCAGCAGCAACCGCCTCTGGTGCCACAGTCTCCACAATTCTTTACTCCCGCGGCCGCTAATACATTAGGAACGCAAATTCCGGCATATTCTCAGGCCTATGTGCAGCCAGCTGTAGCCCCCGCACCCAATGTCGCTGGAATGGCGAATCAATTTGGGCAAATGAATCTGACCGGGCAGCATTCGGTAGAGTGCATTTTTGCAGATCGGTGGGTTGTTGTCGATGAATAGCGATGTACTAATATTTTTATGGTGGTGTGTTTATCCAATTTATTTTTTTTCCGCAAAGTCCCCGTTGATTCCTATTCATCTCATTGGCACCCAACCTGATGTGAGTGCTCTGGATGCACCTCCACCACCAATTACCTTGCCTCCCAACGTACGTGCTCGGAAAATAATGATCTCATATGTAATCAATGATTTAATATGTTGTGTACGGGTGTACTAATTTACATAATATTTCAATTCCATTTGAAAGGCATCTGTTACTACGTCTGAGAAAGCCAATTGTGATCTGTCTTACAAAAGATGCACTTTGAACGCAATACCTGCCACCTCGTCTCTCCTGACTAAATCTCGCTTACCATTTGCTCTCGTCATTACACCTTATCGAAGTCTGAAAGAAGGCGACGTAAGTACATTGTTCTTATAGTATGTTATTTGCTAGACACACTTTGCTTATAATTCGACGGATCTAGGATCCCGTTCCAGTTGTCACAGATACAGTCATTGCGAGATGTCGAAGGTGTCGAACATATATAAATCCTTTCGTAAACTTTGTGGATGGTGGACAGAGGTGGCAGTGTAATCTATGTTATTTGCTTAACGAAGGTAGGGCTGCAGCGTGATAGAAAGGATCTTGAAATTTCGCATTGATTTTGATACCGCTTTATTTTTCAACGAATGCTAACACAAATACGTCGATTACTGTGTGTTTAGTACCAAATCAATTTGATTGGGATATACACGCGAATAAGAAGGCTGACAGATGGCAACGGGCAGAAATCAATCACGCTGTTGTAGAATTTGTTGCACCAACAGAATATATGGTAATCACTGACTGATTTTGGTCGAATGTTAGAGTACTAAAACTTGAAACTCACTCTGTCAAATGATTTTATGAGAAAGGTTCGGCCGCCTCAACCACCTGTTTACGTATTCGTCATAGATGTGTCCTATCCAGCTGTTCAATCAGGTATGTGACTATTTTTCTGAGCTGAAATATGAACAAAGAACTATTATGAAGTTGTCTGATATGCTAACATATGGCCCATTAAATCTCATTGTGTGCAACATTCATTCATTAAAAAAACAGGTGCAGTTGCCACAGCCGCGAGAACTATTCTGGAATCCTTAGACCGCCTACCAAACGAGGATAACCGCACGAAGATTGCAATTATTACTGTAGACGTAGCGCTACACTTTTATAGTCTTCCGGTAAATTTTTCGTTATTAACGCAATTATCAATTTTTCATATATTGTCTATTCCATTAATCGATAAACGTCATTGGATTCAATCTGCGTGCAAAGTCTTCCTCATCCGAACCCCAGATGCTCGTCGTATCTGACCTCGATGACGTATTCTTACCACAACCAGATGATTTGCTAGTCAACCTATTCGAAGCGCGTGAGGCCTTGGAATCGTTGTTGGGACGGCTGGGAGACATGTTCAAAGATACTCAAGTAGTTGGAAACGCATTAGGACCAGCACTATTGGCTGCATATAAACTAATAGTGAGTATTACTAGGAGATTAGACGTTAGCTTGTGTTAGGAAGTTACACTAATATTTCATTGCGCCAAAGTCTCCAATCGGAGGGAAAATTACTGTAATTCAATCAAGTTTGCCCAATATAAACCCAGGAGCATTAAAGCCACGAGAAGACCCGAAAGCGTTGGGAACTCCAAAGGTATTTTCAAGCAAGGTCTTTTTGCACTTTGTACAATTAATTAAACGTTTTCTTTATTATAGGAGTCACAACTATTACAACCTGCTGATTCATTCTACAAGACGTTTGCTGTGGATTGCTCCCGTGTGCAAATTTCTGTCGATATGTTTTTACTTGGCTCACAGTATTCCGACGTAGCTACACTAAGTAAGAAAATGGAAGTTTTAATAATTTAGCAATTAATACTAGTGATCCCTGGCAGCATAATAATTAATATATGTTTATGATTGTGAAGGTTCTTGTCCACGATACATTGGTGGCCAGACGTATTTCTATCCAGCCTTTAACGCAAGTCGATCGGAAGATGCTTTGAAATTTGCTCATGAATTTGCAGAGTATTTAGCGAGTCCTATCGGATTAGAAGCTGTTGTGCGTGTCAGAGCGTCAAAAGGTAAGTCTTCATCTCTCTAACTGTACTACGTGAATACGTTACGTAACAGCGAACACTCAATGACGTTTTTGAATAGGTATCCGTCTGAATACATTCCACGGCAATTTTTTCATTCGGCAAACAGACTTGTTGGGTTTACCGACAGTATCACGAGATCATTCGTATGTCGTTGAAATGTCAATTGAGGAAAACATAAGTAACCCAATCGCTTGCTTTCAGACAGCCTTGTTACACACAACATGTTACGGTGCATAGTAATGTTAATCTATATTTTGTTGTTTGGAGGCCGATGGGAGTTTTTACTAATATTTTGATTGTAATATGCTCCATAGGTGAGAGGCGTATCCGTGTATTAACGTTATGTCTACCAGTAACAAATAGCATGAGTGAGCTTTTTGCATCAGCGGATCAGATCGCTATTGCGAGTTATTTGGCTCATAAAGGTTAATAACTTGTTCCGACTTGTATCAGCACTAATATGTTGACATTTTATATCTAATACTGCTTTTTATGTGTTATGTAGCGGTAGAGAGATCTCTCACGGCGAAGTTGGAGGACGCTAGGGAAGCATTGACGAATAAGACGATAGATATATTGGGCGCTTACAAGTCACAACTGACTTCAATTCAGAGTGGTGCTTCTCCACAATTACAAATCTGTGATAATTTAAAACTACTGCCTTTGTTAAGTCTTGCATTATTGAAACATGTACGCATCCCTTGTAAGATGAATATGTGTAAAGAGGAAAAAGTGCTCACCGGCAATTAGTGAACGTTTGTGGATTATAGGAAGCAGGCTTAGTATAAGTTTTACTAATTTGAATTTATTTATGTATCGCATCATCCTTGCACAAATTCAGGTTGGTCTTCGTCAAAGCTCGCAGATTCCGACAGATCTTCGAGCATATGCTATGTGTCTTCTAAGAACAATGCCGTCACAATTATTGATACCTTATTTATATCCACGCTTCTATTCTCTACATAATATGCCTCCAGAGGTTTGTGAATTGTTGTGCTTTCCCCCCATTTCTGTGGCACTTTAATGACATACCTATCCATGTGCGTAGGTGGGAACCTATGGTCCCGATGGCATTATTATGCCGCTATCAATGAACCTGACAATTGAAAAATTGGAAAGACATGGATGCTATATGCTGGAAGACAGCCAAAACATCTTTATTTGGTTTGGGCGGGAAGTATCTCCCCAGTTATGTATGGATCTACTGGGCTTGGCTTCGTATGAGGCTATTCGTGGTGGCAAGGTGAAGATGCATAAATGTGAACAAATTGTGCTGGTAATCTGAGTATCTCCATTAACCAACATGTTTCATACATTATTCCAATTCGTAGAGTACCTTACCCGTGCTTGAAACTGATTTCTCACAAAAGATAAACGCAATAATTGGTAAAACACGCGAATCAAGACGCGGGATATACTATCCGCAACTATACATAGTCAAAGAGGATGGTGATCCTGCTTTGAGGTTGTGGTTCTTATCGCATATTATAGAAGATCGCACTGATACAGTTATGAGTTATTATCAATGGTTGGCTTTGCTCAAAGATAAGGTAAGCGACACGCTTTGTCGGATCATCTACTGTGTGGCATTAGCTGTTAATGCGACATATTGTTCTTGTGTTAGGTTAATTCAGGGTCATTCTAGAGAGCACCGAGATGGCTGGCTCTCTAGTAGCATACGCACGATGTGATTATTTGAACTTCGATTTATTTGTACAAGGACATTATAATATTAGATGTGTACCAGCAATTTTTTTTCAATACTACAATGTCAAGTAATGTGAATCTATCGTCGATCATTTCGTGTATCCCTATGTGTTGGGTCCAATAGATGCCGAGGAATGATAGATTACGATGGACGCAAGATCGAAAAGCGGAAGGGAACGTAATTGAAATTATTTGGAATAATATTGACCTATGGCGTCCAGTATGCTTCTTGTGCTGAGCAAAACTATGGGAGCCGTTCAAATGCCGCATTAGTTAATTAAAGATAGATCAATGTATACGCGATTTGGGTTGGTACTGTAAATGTAATACGACTTATAACCATGGTAGAATTTTCATATCGAACGTCAGTAAACCAAAATAAATGTTAACGAGATGTATTATGACTCGATACTCACTTTGAAGAAATCCAATGTAGACTTCCCTCTCTCGTCTCAACCATTCGAATTCTTTTGTTTCTCATACTTTTCCAAAAGGCCCTGTCTGTTTGCCCCTAAAGACGATAACACACTCGATGACATTAAATTGTTTATATATGTTTGTAAGATCTGATTGCTTGACTGTATTTTTTCATGGTCTTTCTTTACTGATTCCACCCTGTCTATAAGAGCTAGCATGGAAGTGAAAAGCGTAAGAAAGAGCAGTTCGGTCAAAGAGAAGTTTGAACATATCAAATCTTTTACCTGTACCGACTAATGTAAGTTTACAAATATAGTACCTTTTAATCCTTCTTGAAGATCAATGACTTGTCTATTATGTATTTTAAGATACGAAGCGAACACAATTATTATACGAAGACTTTTTCGGTAGAGAATTGACGCTTTCTTCCTTTCAATGTACATACTTGATCAGCTTTGCCTTCTCCTCTGGTTCAAAGCTACTCATAGTGCAGGTCCGTTTCTCTCCACTTGCGTGTTCAAAATTATATGCTCTTGACACGTGACATGACAAAATGGAATGTAGAAATTAAATCAGTATTAATATGTAATAGTAGTAAATATAAATACTCTGAATACAGTATACAGTATTAATATGGAACAATTTTTAGTGTAAATACAGCTGTCGCTGCCTATACCGAACTGACCAGAATTTTAGTTCGTTATAACCAGAGCTTGCGTTATAACCGGATTTATTGATTAGGAAAAATCGGGCCTGGTGATTCTGGTTCGGTATGTCCATCCGTATAGGCAGAGTCAACTGTATATACATCTGGTATGATGGCTAATAGAATTTTCAAATAATTGCACAAACGTACAGTACCTATACCAATATTATTGATTATTATATTAATATATAAATTAAGCTACACTATTATAAATACGCACCATATTAATCTGACCCAAGCAATTAGCCTTTCCATAGGCAATATCACACCAATAAGCGACTTGTTCATGTGATGCTATCGAAAACAAAATTGGGGTCAAATTGCCGATTTGGGTCAGAACATTAATATAATTTATTGTTTAGTAAGACGATCGTATCACGTTACTCCTTTTCAATAGTTTTACAACAAAACATGTTATTATTATTGTCACAATGTTACATTAATATTATACCGTATGAGACGGTTTATTATCGCTCTTATCGTGATCAATTTAATTACGTTATACGCGTGACTCATCAAATTTATCAAAGTAGTTTATAGTTTACTGCACTGATGCTATTCCTTTCGGAAACAATTATGACAACCCGGTATGATGTGATGCTAAACATTAATCAATATCTTAGGTCACATTAACTGACTAATATGTGCGATAAACAATTTCTTTTTCAATCCATGTAAATTGTATGTTCAGACAGTGCAACTTTTTTTTTGCAATTTGGCCATTTTTTCAGCTAACAAAAATGTATTAACACTGGTGTTCTCACATAGATTCTCCATACATTTTAGCATACCGTTTTTGAAGCAGATTTTTCGCATGTGTGATAAGCATTGAATGTATAACCAATGCCTTAATTAAAGTGGGCATGTTATCAAGGCCAATCAAAACTTGAACAACCCTATAAACTTGACAGCAGTTATCCTTTCTTGTGATTAACTATATTATTTTATTTACCTTCTTGGCAGTACTTGTTATTTTTTTTTCCTCATTATTATTAAAATTTATATTAGTAACTATTGTATAATATTAATGCTATAATTATAATTATTATAATAATAATTAAATTTACATGTAGTAAATTATAATCTATATAATGGGTAGATGAATAAATAACTATTGCTTTCAATTGGCATGCCAAGCAGCAAACTCACCATTCATCTCTAACCAGCTTCAGGGACAGATCCTTCACAAGCAGCTAAGTAACCA
>CAJVPJ010000901.1:0-14785 GCA_910592205.1 Paraglomus occultum | reverse complement strand
AAACGGATTATCCGGCTCAAGCTCGAGTCCCTTATTCAGATCGACCATAGCCTGTTCATATTGATCCAGCCATCGGAAAAGATTTCCCCGACCAATGAGAGCTATTGCATTGTTCGGATCGAGCTGAAGTGCAATTCCGAGTTCGATAAAAGCGGTGGAGGATTTGAATAGAGCGCTGGAGTTGAGAGAGCCGCATGATAGGACTTTTTCGTTGGCTAGCAGGGGAGCGGCATACTTTAGATTAGAGAGATTCGATGAAGCATTAAGCGATCTGAACGACGCTTTAAAATTGGATCCCATGGACGATTTTGCTAGAGTAACTAGAGTGAAGGTGTATATGGCAATGAATAGACAGGACGAGGCAAGAAAGGAGCTAGAGAGATTATACGAGGATGGTTCTGCAAGCCGGCATTGATGATCATGGATTATGTGGGGTGTATTATATAGATAGAAATTTGATATATTGGCGTATATTATTTATGCCTCGTGTATTTATGAACAATAAAGATGTACATTATGATCCGTGCCAGGTATAAATCGGGTTGATATCATTTGACATCATCTGGTAAAAAAAAGTTTGGCGTATTGGCATTAATTGGAAAACGTAGACATTGTTTATTGTCAATTAGAGTATAACTCCATGGCGAATCGGAAGATCGCAACTTGACGGCGGGTACAAAAATCCATAAAACCGTGTCAAATCTGTAGCTGATAAAGGCTCCAGATCAGATACCAGTCTCGATGTTGCGTTAGTTAAATTACCCAGTAAAAATCGGGCCGTAGAACAGGTGTTTGCATTGTTGCACGTATTTAGCCTTGCACGGACAGAATAAAAAGTCAATTTCGAGTATGACGGTGAAAAAATTACTAGTGTTATTATTATTGATTGATGAAAAGATTCATTATCTAATGTATCCCCATTCGTACTTCTTAAGAGGAAATTGCGGCATTAGCACCTTGGCAATCATAAAGATAGTACGATTATTATCCTCGGCGTCATTTCCTATAAACATTAAACATAATAAATCAGGCTTTTTGATTGACGGTTCAATACTCGGAATAGACATGTCTCTTACGGTAATGTCACACGCTTGTGTTATTAGAGGATGCGGGATTTTATCCACTGAAGAAGTATCGGATCGTTATTAATACAATACTGATAATTTTGAATTGAATGTTAGTGATGTAGCCTCATAATGCCATTTATTATATACTCTTATGAAAATGGTCTTCCCGATGGCGAACAGTAGATACGGTAAATATTTATTTCTTAATAAAGAGATCCGTAACGCACCACCGTCTATGCCCTACAAATGAGCGAAAGTTAATACCGGTATAACGCCATCACGCGAGATGCAGAAGGTCGATCAATGTGTAACAATAACCATACATTTTGAGAGAACTATTAATACTGTAATACGCATGTTCACAGCAGGCAACATCATGCACGGAAATGAGGAACCGTTTCAACGCAACTTACGTAGGCAAACTGCGTTTATAATGTAAATAAGGATGTGAGGAGAAGCATATTAATGTGTGGGACGACGATTCGTGCAAGTGAATTTTGTGTTCTTTATTAGACTGAACGCTGGTTTACGCTGTTGTTACTACGTAACAATGTGTTGCACGACTCCGCAACTATTTGAGCATAAACCTAAATATACTTCTTTGTTCTTTAGAACTATGATGCTGATGATATCTTAATAATCGATCTCAAATACTGTTGGAAAACTAATCTCTGTCAGTGAGAAGATACGGTGAATGGAGTTTTCGGAGTGGGCATACTACTCATCTAAACTGGGTCGACTAGATTCCTGAGTATGTATACGATGTATGATATGTATAAGCAAGACGTGCTGACTAAATCTTCAGAGACATAAAAGTTCACCGTTTACATAGTTATACCGATCGATTAGGGTGCACTTGGTTACTGCATTGGTCATAAAGACTTGTGCGCTGTTCAACTGTTTCGTAATACATCCTGATGATGGTTCATGGCAATCACGCGGCAACAGAAGTGACACACCCCAGCACACTGCCACAACTTGGCTCGTTAATGACCGTGTTTGATTCATACATGTGATTCATTCTGTAAGATCAGAAAAGGAGATTTGATGTCGGGTATATGGCAGGAACCGGGAATATACTTGAACAACGTCGTTAACATATTACTATTTCAATGTGCGTATAGAATATAGGGAGCATAGGCAGATGTGAGCAGGGGGTGGAGGATGTGGATTAGAATGGAGAAAGAGATTAGATGGTTAACAGTGTTGTTAACTCCTGTAATATTCCGAGAAGAAATATGATATTTTGAATATCTCACTATAATTGAGGCGTAGACTACTTTAATACTGGGCATTATGATGGTGTCAATGACGATGACGAGCTACATACTCGCTTATTCTGTTACAATGACGTGTTGGTTTGTTGAATGTGTGTATTATGGGATCGATCTCGTATTCTTATGTCTGTATAGGATTTGTGTGTATATGAAAAGCTTTGTTGCTTTCTGCGACCATCAAACTCTCGTTGTCTCACGAATTTAATGCAACTATTACACCCGATTTTCACTGCAGCAGTATGACTCTTTGCTGCAGGTATCTACTCTACAACGCTACGTTGGCGTCATCTCTTGTCGGATGTCCAAATGATAGTCACTGTCTTTGGGGAACGCATATCTACGCAAACATAAACTTGGTGGTATTTTGGGGATTGCAATCTCGCTTGCATCCCTATGGTTTAGTATTAAATATAGTGGTAAATTACATACAAAAAAGTCCCCCCTTATTCCTTTAACAACATAACTTTGCATCAATCGGCTTCTCTGATCGCGCTAGATGTAGATTTTAAATTCTTGTTGCGACTTACAATCATTAGACGTTTACGCATCGAGAGCACATATCAACTCTCAGGTCAGATTAACACCAATACTCAATTCCTGAATACTAGTTCCTGATTGTATAGATTCTGAAAGTGAAAAATCGAGAATCATATAATTGAGCTGCAATGAATATACGGTATATGGAAGTGACATATGCGTGCCTGACGATTGCTTAACAATTTAATTATTAATAATACATTTTTAAAAGTCAATTATATATTTTCCCAAGACCGTGAGAAATTAACCCACATACATTTTATCCAGCGAAAGAAAAAACGAAAACAAGAGAAACAACATTAACAAGTTGTAAATATAAAAAAGATCCATCAATATAGTAGCGCACAAAGAAAAACAATTATTAATAAGGAAGTTCTAACCAACCCTTGCGTTTCTTGGAATCGGTTGTATACCTTATTTCTATAAATATAATATGTAATGGACAATGGAAACAGTTGCGATGACGGAATGTTTACAAATTACATAAGCCTTATGAATGATTGATGGCGCAAAACGTGTCATAAATCGCGTTAATAAGAAATAAACGTTGACAACACCTTTGGGAAACTAAATTGCGTCTTAAATATTATACTTTATTTAATTAACAATGGCTATACAGTATATTGAAAAATACGACAAGTCTGCTGCTTTTTTATTGGCAATAGAAAGTTTAATAGCAAAATAAAGTTTCTTGTGATTGTATTTTGTATTAATATGAATAAACAAACAAAAAGGAAAGTTCTTTAAGAAAGAGCTACAATTCTTTAATCAAGCAATGTTTTCATTCCCATGCTTTGAAAAGTTTGATATTTTGCTGTTATTCTTGTTGTCTAAAAAAAAACAATCGTATAGAATTCTCAGCAGCAAGTTATTGACATTCAGACGTGCATCGATAGCAAAACTATCGTCCTAACATAATTCCGTATCACAATAACAGCTGTCCGATGAAACGAAATTCAATCTTACTGAAATAGATTCACAAAGCAGCTCCTAAAAAAATTAGAAAAATAAAATTCACTTTCTAATTAATAATAGGACGTTTTAGTCTTAAAGTTGTTATAATACATCTTAGAAGGGACAATCGTGGGAGGCGGACTAACACTAGATATTTTGAATGCATAGTAGAATACAATGTGTGCTTATTTCTAACGCCCAATGGCTGCCAATTCATTTGAAGCGTTCACGCAACCTTGCGCGATTAATAAACAAATACACAAAACATGTTCCGCCGCAAATTCTCTGTCAGATTTCCGACATCAAAGGACTAACTGTATCGTTCCCATTCTGTTAGTTGCGGGAAAAGTCAATGACAATAAAGTTTGTTCTTCCAAGTCATAGAAAATCTTCACAATCACGAGTCAATTGAATTCACAGAATCATAGTACAAAGTTTATGAGAAATCAATCACATGGAGGCGGATAACAAAAGTTTAGTACGAAGAATGTTTCAATTAAATCTAGTTCAGAGGTTTTACTATAATTTCTTAAATCGCAAACTTGTTTCACAGATGACACCCATTCGCCAAGTACCCGCGCAATAGAAAATCTGCCAGTAACGTACAAATAATTTATTTGGTTTGGTTAACTAAAAAGGATCAACAACAATTGCCAAACAGCGATTGTACCAAATCTTGTAATATCTAACGAGCAACCCCAATTACCGTATTTGACCTGTCTGGCTAAGTTTCATGATTGGCTGCCAATATGCTTGCTCAGCCCTACGAACAAGTCACGCGGGTCCCTAAAAATAGTTCCGTATATCACATTTTTAGGCAACTCAACAGAACGTTCTGTTTATGACAAATAAGCTGCACATGGAAATAATAGTCTCCCGCCGAGTCGCACAAATGAATATGAAACCAATTTGTTTACAAGTTAATCGTAGAGATCAGTTTGTAATTGGATGGAGTGGAAAGATAAAGAACGGTTTCTTTGATTAATGTCAAGCGAAGAAACGTACAGACATCAAGGGTTTTATTTACCAAAAATGCATTGCATTGCTTCATAGTCAAAATCAGCATTCTTACCGATGAAAGCCAAACATGGCTTAAAAGGCGTCAAATTTCAAGGCTTATTACTGATGTTGAATCGCTTGATTTGAAACAAGTTACTTACCGAATGTAGAAGAGAGGACAAGAGAAAGAAGAGACAGGTTGAATCGGCAGCTGCCGTTGGCCTGCTGACATACAATAATTGGTTCATATCAGAAAGTCCATGGCGTGCGCCTGATAGTTATCTATAATACTGAAAAGGCAACCAAGACTTTGGCAAATGGCATGAACTAGCCATCGATCGGGCCCATCCCCTTTGTGATAATCGTCTAAAAATCATTGACAAGTGCATCTTGTTTCCTCTTTGTTTCCTACATGCGAACAATAATAAAATGATTATCATTAGTAACAAAAGGGTTTTTTTGTTAGGTATAAATGCAGTGCCAGAAATGTTGCCCTGTGTTACGATCACATTGACGAACAAAGAACATTTATAATGTATAACCAACATCTTTTTCTCCATATATGCATGAATTGTGCAACGGCCGAGGATAAAAATAGCAAAAAGAAAGTGCAGGGTTACATAATACCTTTATACGCAACATATTGAAAAATATACAACTATGTATGTCGCACATAAATTCATAGCCGAGCGTTTTCAAATATAAAAGAGCTTGCCTTGCCGACATGCTATCTCCATCAACCACTTTCTTTTGACAAGAAGAAGAAGAAGCTGCGCTTCTATCCATCCAACGCAAGATCCAACATACAAACATATCATTCATTCTCTCCCCGTTTGCTAGTCAAACTAATCGAACTTACCGATTACTGTGTAATCTCTCCAATTCTTGATTCTAATTTCAATCGTTAATACCATACCTATAACAATAATGTCTTCCAAAACTCTATTCGCTTTGACCGTCCTCGCACTCTTCTTCCTCTCATCCGTCTCTGCCCATGGACACATGTTCGATCCAAAAATTCGCATCGCTCCCGGAGATGAAAACAACGGATTAACTATCACTCGAGGTCCAACAAAAGTCAGTCCATGCGCGGGATTGCCAGCCGGTCCAGTACAGTCAACATTCAACGCTGGTCAGAGCATCAATATTCAATGGGAAATCGGTGCTGCTCATAAGGGACAATGCTTTGTTGAATTATCGACCGATGGAGAACAGACCTTTACCGTGTTGCAACAATTGCCCAACTGCGCTGACGCTGTCGGAACTGATTTCCAGGCCCCTGTTCAATTGCCAAACATTAATTGCGACAAGTGCGTGCTCAGATGGAGATGGGAAGCGGCATTGACCGGTGAGTTATACTTGAACTGTGCCGATATTAGCATTACTGGCGCAAAGAAAGCAAGGAAAACACGAAGATCCAGCAAGCGAAGATTGAGCGCAACTCAGAAATTAGTAGCAAGGGAAATTAAAAACTTCTTTGATGAGATTGACATGTGAGAATTGTTGTTTGTAAAATATTTTGAAATAGATCTTTTTTGCAATATTTCGAAATAGTTGGTTATTTTGCTTCACAGGCAGTCTCGGGACTGCTCTGTAAAAAATGTAGCTTCTTCTTCATTTCACTGTGAAATATCAGAGGTCTTTATCTGATATAATAATATACTATATAAAAAAAAAAGACATTATAATTGGAGACGTTAGATTTTTAGTTTTAATCGTAAAATTCAAATAAAGCTGCCTCCAATATAAAACGTGCGTTTTATGAAATGATCTACATCACATGACTATTTGTTTAGAATGCGTCATCATACATCACAAAAATTCTCTCGTCCGGGAGATTCCGTTTAAAGATTCCCACATTCTTTTCTCACCATTCATTATCTCACATTCATTGCTCGCTTCCATTCCCATCTATCAACAGTGGACCAAACTATATTAATACAAATGATCTTTTCCTTCGCTTACTCGTGAGTTTCTTTTGTTTTCCCATACCATGCATGTTCCCCTCCTTAATTTGACATAGTTGCAAAGTTTATGTGGAAAACGTCAAGGAAGAGAAAAAAACAACAAACAATCGAGAGAACAAGGACGAGATTGACAGATTTCTGAGAGGGAATTTTGTTGTTATTTATGTATGTAATTTTCCGAGGCTTTGCGCGTGTAAACAATTGTCCTTAAAACTTACCATATTCTTAAAATATAAATTCTTATTTAATACGTGATCTAACTTGTTTTAACCATATGTTACAAACTATATCAAAATTATATTCATATATCCTTATCTCTAACTTAGTGTGAATTATTGGCTCTTAGCGTATATCTTATATTAATATTATAAGCCTTGTGCAACACATTGTCAAAAACCCAAGTAAAATGTAGAGTCTTAAAATCACAAATAACCATAGCACTTTGGATATGAAAGAGGAAACCGAACTAGGGAAAGAAACCAATCCAGACAGACCGAACGACCCGACAACCAGACAGACTGACAACGCGACAAAAACAACAACCGCCAACAGAAAATTGTTTGTATCAAGGCAAATGGTTCAACGAAATGTTTGCTCCGTTTCCCCGGCTATCAACTTAATTTCCATTGCCATTTCCAAAACTTATCACGGATGAAAATTCCCAGTCATAATTATTCACTGGACTCATCATCAACCTTATCGGATGCACTATAACATATCGAGGACGAGTCGCTGTATGGAATGGTGGACGTCGGAGAGAGAGATGGCGTATGAGATTGACCGTAGGGAACAGATGATGGTGGGATTGCGTTGAGGTAAAAGACCGAGGATGAGACTGCGAAAGACATTGAAGTGTCATGTGGTATGTTTGATGTATACTCGGGTATGTAGTTGTAGGGATACGAATAGCAGCCAGAGGAAACATCGAGTGCTTGATAAACGAGTGGTTGCATACTGAATTTGCTTTCGTTGCTGTTATTGTTCATCTCACAAGATGTTACGTTTCCATTGTTCATGGTGCTGATAGCTAAATGTTTGACATCGAATGTCGGATAATCGTACGTGACTGGATACGGAGATTCTTCGACCGGAGGTGTGTCTGGGTAATTGCCGGCGTCATTACAATAATCACCGCATGTATAAGCGTTCATATATCCACTGAGGAGAATATGTGAGCCCTCGAGTTGTTCGTCAAAAGCGCATGCTTCTTTGCGGAGAGCTTCAGGCATCATGTAATACCCACCACTTTGACATAATGGAAAGTGAGTATATGGGGTAAGAGTGGATGGACTCGACGGCAATGATTCCGTGGTTTCTGTCGTTTCGGTTTGCGTTCGTTCCGAGTTCTCGTCATGACTGTCTTCTGCCCTTGCCTTATCATCCGAACTTTCGCTGCTGTTCCTCCGAAACGGTTTATATACGTAACCGGGATTTATTTCACTATGTTCGGCTTTTGCTCTAGCAGCCAGCTTGGTAAATAACTCCTTAACGTCATCGCTGCATTTTTTCCATACTTCACTAGCCAACCCGGAAACGATTGGGACTTGTAATTTCAAGGCGTCGATGCTACCCTGTAGCATGGTACGAAAGATGAAGAATTTGTTCGGAGGTCTAGCCGGTTTGTCAGATGATTTGGCTTTTCGATAGAAAAAGCGATCGCGTATGTCTTGGGCAGAAGGGACGGGAAAGTCTATTTGAGACCCGTCTGTGAATTGCACGATCACTTTTTCATGCGAATTGTCCAGATCAGCGTATATAACGGCAGTTTGAGTTTGAGTTTGAGTTTGACGAGATTTATTGTAAGGGGATTGACTACGTTGTCGTGGGGATTGCGTTGTTACTGGAGACATGGTTTCGAGTGTTGGTTTAGGTATGGGTAAGTGTATTATGTGGAGAGGGGAGGGGGTCTTTTTTGAGTTGCTTTGATAGAGTAATTTCAAAAAGTGTCCGTATAATGTGACTATGCCGAATAGTACTATGAATGGGGAATAAATATAACCACAAAAGTTGAGGTTTTTTTTGGTTTCTTTTTTTGATCCAAGCATCCGCCAGCTCTCGTTTAAATAATTCTTTGTTGAGAGTATAATTCAGGGTAAGTAGTATGTTCGCTTAATTGGATATGTCAAACTGATCAAATTTGGGTTTTGTTTATGGTTGGCTCTGAGGAGCGTAGGAGTTTTTGAAGGCTTGCAGCTGTAAATAAATACTGGCGTGAACTGGGTTGTATTGAGTATTTTGATTTATTATTTATATTGCTCTTATAGTACAACGCGTATGAGCTATAATGAATACTATACATATGGAAAGTTTCATTATTAATAGTTGACATGCAGTAAAAGATACACAAATAATAAATAATCGATATTAATTCGTATATTAATAAGGAACAATCTAAAGTTAAAATAATAATTTAATATGAATGTTTATGGTTCAGAGCATGTCGATTTCCCAATTTGTTGATATGTTCTATTTTTTCCCTGACTGTGCTATTCTCTAAGAGCTAGGCGTGAGCGTTCACGTTATTCCATCACCCAAATGAATGAAATGCATATCGACTAATCGGAAACTTGCTTAAAATAACAGCACGGGCAATTGACATTCGAGACAAAGGAAATCCGTCGTGGTCAAGAAAACCAATCGCATCTCTGGGCATTTACAGCTGGCCGCTCTTTTGCAGCCGTGATGTTCAGTCTACAATCAACGGCAAACGAACGAGACATCTCGCTGCGTATGTACTGCTTTGGAAACATAACGGTCTTTTGCCTTGCATTGTCATTCTCACTGCCAAGTCTAAAATGACATTAATAATGAATGAAATGTATGCATAATACTTGCATTATGCGGGGAACAATCGATCGAATGTTGCGTGGATAATAATACAGAGGTGAATTTTGTAAATAAATATGTCTGTGTAAATTCCTTGCACGTGTTAAAGTGAGGGCGTCATAAGTTCCGCCAATTAAATATTGTTTGACCAAACTTTAATAGATAAATAAGGTTGGGTCTTTGTTCAGTTGTGATTGTTTTCTGGAGAGTAAAAATCGCAATCGTGCGGCAAAAGCGTCGGCGGCTCGTAGGGTAAAATGTAGGAGAAAGTCAACAGTGTGGATAATATTAATACTCGGCGACGGACATATTCTGTATGGACATACAGTATAGCTAGTCATATAATGTTGGGTATGGGAATTTTGGTTGTTACTATAATTGGCCAACAAGACCAATCGATATGCTTCGTGATACAACAACAGTAACTACTGGGGGTATTCGACAAAAATGGCAAATAATTTGCTGGTTTCCAAATGTCGTGCGTGAACTAGCAATTTTTTCATTATAAGTTGCCATCTCCATGTGGCTCACAATTGAGTCTGGATCATTGTGAAACGATATCGTCATTTATCCGTTCTGTTTTTGTCATTTAAATAAGGTTATTAGTAATACATAGCTAATTTCATAACTAACACAATACATAATTACAATCGGCCACTCTTGGCCAATTACTATATTGTATTGTATGAAAGCCTGTATTCAAAGACTAGCCATCATCTGCACAGTACCTGTATAGCGGAACAACTTTCCGTCTTCCCGTTACACTGAATAGGTAGAAAACACAAATTAAAAGTTCTAAAATTTTCATTACGAACTTAAATGTGAAAACATGTTCATTGGTGGGCTCTCGGCCTTCCGAAGAATGCGCGATTTTCCAACCATACCCAACAAAGCAAAGAGCCATCACTTTTTACAAATGATAAATACATAAACGTGAAAGCGCAAACGTAGTATATTAATTCAAACTTAATTTACACTCATGGCACATTGAAATACTGTATTGCAATAAAATGTTTGTTTTTCTTGTCCCGAGCAAGCCTAAAATGCGGGCATATTAAAATACGAATTAGAGTCCCCCCCATTAGCACAAATAGAAATTCGTCATTTTGTCCACGTTACACACCATTCATATTAAAAAACATAAGCTAATCAGTAGTGATTGCATGTGATGCGTGAAGAAATTTGGGATATTCGTCAGGAGTGTGCATCTTACTTTACGTATTCATGCATTGTAGACTGAGAGAACCAATATTATAACAATTCATATTTCGTTTGGCTAAAGAAAAGAAAAGTTTAATCTAGTTTGACAAAAAATATTTTAGACTAAACGCTTTAATATTAACATTTTCCAACAAATTGGTTTAATGCGACACGAACGCTTGCGTCGAAAAGTCGCTTTGATTCGTCATATATGATTCTTACCAAATTAATTTCTGGGTGTTATCGAAAGAAGGCAAATGCTTTATACTTGCTTGGCCTAACCCTTCACCGTTCTAAAAAACAAGGAAGCTAAATATGTCAGTAATTAATTGGATAGCCTAGATATTGTATACTTATAAGTTTATTAATGTGTCCAGTTTACTACTTACGCTAATCGTGGAGAAGTCTCCGGTTGTTGACCTTGACATTTAATTTTTATAGCCAGTTTAACTTTTGTTGATCGTTGATGTGGTTATTAAAGTTTTTCAGCTTTCTCTAATCGTGTTTTTGATGACAATTATACCAGATTTGGTAATTAGGCTTTAATTTTATTTTCATATTACATGAGACAAGTGACAATTTATTAATACAAGAACGCGTACTTTATTACAAAAATAGAAGCAAGGCATATAGTAAGTGGAAATAACGTAATTATGTTATTTCCACTTTTCCCATTCAGGTATGTGTCGTGACGGCAGAAATTTGACACCATCGTCATGTGTCGTGATGACAGAAATTTGACACCTGTTATGTCATTCAAGAGTCATATAGCAGTTTGGTGATCTTGACCGATTTTCGTCATCAGGCTGCTGTATGTGGTATATAATATATATAAAGTATATCAGTTTGACGATTGTGGTTAATTTCGATTATAAGATACTTCCCGATTCAGGTTATGACGCCCAGTTATTCTTATCGCGAGTTTAATGGGTCGAATGCATTTTATACATCATTTGATATCGTATGCCAGCCAGCTTAGCGATTCTGACCGATTCCCATTGCAATAAAATAGCTGAGATAGGTTATGACAATCTAGCCAGCTTTCCTTGTCTTCTTTTTAGAAGGCCGAATTCGTTAGCATTGTACTAAATAGAGATCAGAGGAGACAAAAAATATACCAACAATGCGTTCAATTATTTGTGGAGGCAAATGCTATCTAGTTCATTATATACATGCTATATGCTATCTGGTTATTAATATGTCCCGACTCTTCTTATTGATTATCTAGAACTCAAAGAATTCACAGAATTAGTAACAGGGAAGAAATATGGTAAGTTTATTTATAGGGACTTACCTGGTCAAAACTTCTGCCTCTGTCTTATTATTATCGGATCTGTGAAAAAAAACTGTGTAAATATAAAGTGCATACTTCACTTCTCACTAAATAATGGATGGAATAATCTCAATGATGCCAGAGTTCAACCACCTACTAGTTCGATATATAAAGTAAGACCCCATATACTTAGTGTAGAAAAAATAAAGAATCAGAAAAATAGTCATGGGTCATAATTATAATGTGTTAAAAAATATGCAAATATAGTTTTGCAGAAGTATTCTGAATATTTAAATATTTTGGGAGTTGGGATATCAAAGAAAAAATTCTCAATGGTATGTATACTTTAATCAGAAGACATATCTACAGAATAGGGGTATACTTCTGGATGTAGAATCAATTGCTTGAAATAGAGAGTCTGATTATGGGTTGCCTACATGTTGGAGAAATTCTGATCCTGCTGTCTGTTGGGTGGAGAAATGGTTGATTTCCTCTGAAATATGAAAGGCAGAAATGTTGATCAATATACAGTGTGTTGCGAAAAAAATGACGCACAAATAAACTTGTATATCTCAGCAACTGCCCAACGGAGACATATGAAAGTAGACTTATTTTAAAGCTTATAAACTACTTTATTAAGTATAGAAATTTTAATACGAAATTCTATCCCCATAAATTGATTTAACTCGCTAATATCTTTAGGCATTCTTTTTTTCCACAATGTTTTTAACTAACTGCCACATATTCTCAATGGGATTCAGATCTGGGCTGTTAGACGGCCACTCCATTACATGAATGTTGTTTTGAGAAAAAAATTCCTTTGCAACACGTGAAGTGTGCTTAGGATCATTATCTTGTTGCAGACGCCATCTTCTACCATAGATCTGTTGGGCAAACGGAAGAAGCTGGGCTTGCAAAATATTTACATAAAAGAGACCATCCATTATTTCTGTAAAGCAAAACAAGGACGTTTTGCCATTCATCGAAATTCCACCGGTAAATTGTTGCAATGTCCTTGTGTTTCAATGAGTCTGCTACCTTCTGAGACATGAGGCATAAGTCCTTCACTTCCATCCTTTTTATACCAATCGTTCGGGAGTATATGTCGGCATGATCTCCATTTTGACTCAGCAGTACCTCCCACGTACCTCCCACGTACCTCCCACAGTACCAATTCATGGTCACAGATTTTCAATTCTTCCTTTGTTAGGGCAGGAGAAACCAAACCCTTGAATATCTTCAATTTCTTCATCCTCGACAACGCCAGCATTCGGGCTAGCGTTTTTGTGGTTTCGGAGTGCCACAACGAATTGAGGTCCCGAACGCAAAACTGGCCACCTTCCCGACCTAGTTCTTCATTTCCTGAACCACTTGATCAAGTTGCCCATTTGCATGGAAAGGTGCTCGACTTGTTTTTCAACGTCCATCTTCTGCGGAGATGAACGAAACGTGTGTATAGGTGAGCTATCGCGTCCTCGGAATTATTATACATTCATTTATATTAAACCGTCTGAATTTTTTCCTAATTTGTAACTGTAACACGAAATTGTAGTTTTGAATCTCCAAATTCGAACTGGTTTGGCGGACGCATTTTCGTCACTTATCTTCGTGCATATATATATACAGACTTATTATACAACAAAAACGTATAATTTTACTCAATCCAAACAGCAAGTCAGTAATGCAATCTAACGGACTGACGGCTAATGGGTTTGTCTTAGATTCTGGCGCGCCTACATGATCGTGTTCACAACACTTTTGCGCAGCCCGTAAACGAACGATTTTGACGTGATTGAACTGAAACTCTGTTGGCATTGATGCATATGCCTTTGGAAAGCCGGCGACTAGACGTTATTTGAAGTAAGGCAACGCTAATGGGACTGTTAATACAACAGTACTATGTCATCTCTGTTAACTTGAATATCGTATTTAGTATCATATCTACCCGATAAGTTGGACGGAACTCCTCGTTAAACCAGCATTAGAGTCCTAATTCCTGGTAGCGCAGCATGCTGACATTTATATCTTTTACTTTGATCATCAAGCTGCAAACTCACGCTTGATCTCTACATAGGGCTAGGGGAAGCGATCAACAAGAATCGGAAATCAATTTGGTACCGGCCTTCACATATCTATAATACTACTTTTGGGAGTCAGTATCAGTTTGTTAGTAATCGAATCGAATGACGTTGGTCTTTTGATAACTTTCTTTTTTGAACTGTATAGAAAGTGTCGTTGGTTTGATCATTCCTTGATTGAATTGTTTTGAATTCACTGGGTCATAAGATTCCGAATTTGAGCAGTAAGCGTCTCCAAGAGTTTCAATCTGTAAGGCAACTGATGTAATATCAGTTAGACATTCTAACAATGTTCTTAATATTGATGCTCATAGTTTATCGGTCCCCTTATCATATTAGGAATTTCAATAAGTTTGTCTGAATAGCGAAAAACAATATTACCCCGGAAACCATCAATCTATATTTGGATTTTTAGTTGCGCTCGATTGCGTCATAATATTTCCAAGTCTTCCACTGACATCGAACCTTTTCAGGAAGGACAGCAACACCTTTCCTTTTGCTTAGGATTTTTAATGAAATATACACGCAGGGCCGTCTTTTCGTCCTTCGTATAGCAAGACGTGAAATTTCTGAGTACATGTCCATAATAAGGCTGGGCGTTCTTGAA
>CAJVPJ010000900.1:0-14819 GCA_910592205.1 Paraglomus occultum | reverse complement strand
ACAACAACAACAACAACAACAACAACAACAACAACAACAACAACAACAACAACAACAACAACAACAACAATAATAATGGTAATGGTAGTAATAATAGTAACCCTGTTTAACGTGTGTTTGAATTTGTGATAAGAATTTCCTTTTTCATTTGTTTTATCGATGCAGAGCGTATCGCGTGGTGGGAACAATCGGATGAAACAGATTGGAAAAATTTGTTGATGTGATGAGCATGTGCATCGTTCGTAATTGCTGATGAGATGAACCCAACAAATCAACATGATCCAAAAAAATACATGTCAATTGTTCCGTATTGATCGATCGGCCGTTCTTCACTTCCGTTACGGCACCAATCACATTGACAAGAGACAATATAAATAACGTTTGATACTGGGTAGAATATATGTAATGCATGGGGGGGGGGGTGCCTGTTTATCGCGATATGTGATTAGATCAGAAATGGTTGCCACACTTGTTCTCAAAAGTGCGTCTACCATTTCCTTTATTGTTGCTTGCTTTTTTCTCCTTTGGTTTGCAATGTTCTTTACCGATCTTAAAGTGAGAAGGTTCTCTGCTTGATACCAGACAAGTGTTACAGGTGATAAAAAACCAATAAAGACTTGGATATTTTTGTAATAAAATAATGACTTTTGTAATTAATAATTAATATCATGATATATATTAATATCATACAAACATACACACATAATGTATATATATGGAAATATTTTGATATAAATAGATACATGTATGGCAATAAGTGTAATAAACTTCTAGACGTGTTCTAAAAAAGAAAGCCTTAATAATGGCGTAGTATACTCCAGTTGAGAAATGTGATTGGTGTCGATTGCCGATAACCTTAGTGTTAGGGATAATGCTAACCGAGATGGTAGCAGGGTATACGATCGTAACACTGGACAAGTATTACACAAATAAATTCACGCTATCTTTACTTGCTCAGCCAGGATCTCTGACTAAAACTCCGATTATCTGTCATACGTGCTTAATTTCAAATTCGCCGTAAACAACAAATTCTCTTGAAAAAATAGGAATTCAGTGGTAAAAAAAAGAACCATAATTCTCGTATACTGTACAGTGTTTTTCCTTTCACATGTTAGACATTGGCTGAGCAAAGATAAAAGATAGACCTTATTTTATAAGTAATCGGATGTTTCCGTAAACGTATGATAATTATAGCAATTACCTAACCGACAAAAACGAACCATTAACATCAAAATCTAGTTATAGAAGTTCAGGACATGGAAGACAGAACTTTTTATTATTCTGTTGGGTCAAGCCTTTGGTTAATTAAATGTCCTTATGAAGAATCATTACATGATCGTCCAATCAGACAGTGAATGGTTTATTGCTCACGATTTTCTATCGGAGATAAACATTCCCCCCCTCGGGTTTAATCTATTTGTAATATTCGACGTCATTGTGTTTTTTAAGCTGACTGATAAATGGTAATTCATATCTATTCGATCACGAGCTGTCAATGCCACATGGTACATGAGGGAGAGAGTATGACATAACGTATAAGCTTCTTTTGCCCTCGAAACGATTTATTGGGAAACTGACCTT
The DNA here is from genome assembly GCA_910592205.1 of Paraglomus occultum. Lineage (NCBI taxonomy): Eukaryota > Fungi > Glomeromycota > Glomeromycetes > Paraglomerales > Paraglomeraceae > Paraglomus > Paraglomus occultum. The sequence goes on along the minus strand of CAJVPJ010000900.1, from coordinate 13,238 downwards.
GTGGAGAAAAGGGTACGAAGATGAGAGACCCACGAGTTTTGATTAGTCGTGAGAAGAGGAGGGGTGGGGGAGCGGCGTGGAGGGATGGGATGGGATGGTATGGTGTGAGGGGGGGGGGGGTTTGGGTGGTCGGGCCTTGGAACGAATCGGATGTATTATGATATATTGTTCATTCTATCATTACCATTATCATAATCATTATTGTTACTGTTATTGTTAATATCGTTAATATTGCTAATATCGTTAATATCGTTATTATTTATTGTTATTATTGTTATTATCACTTGCTATGCGTGGTGCTATTACTTACCATTACTTACTATTGCTTACTGTTGCTTAATATTGCTTACTATTGCTTACTATTGCTTACTATTGCTTATTATTGCTTACCATTGCTTATTATTGTCTATCACTGTTTATCATCTCTGTTGTAAAGTCTTCTCGTCAACGCCATGTCTTTATAGGTGGAATTATTTTACTGGTTTTAGTATGCCCAAATTCTCACCGATATTCCGACATTTCAGTCTGTTTATTTTAGAAGCTGAGAATGTGGCATGAATAATGACTAATTATTACTTTATTGGGCATGTGGACTGCTTGCAACTATGCATAACAAATAAAGTGATATTACGCTATGCGATATAATAATAACCCCCGATATATTATGTTAAAACGATGGAAAAGTCTTGACATTTGTTTGTTTGATTATTTATGGATTTAACTGCGCTTTGTTAATGTTCGATTTAGAAATATCGAAGACATCAATCTAGTTATATTTAGTGGTAAGTAGAGGCCATGCCGAACTTTGATGGAATGATGTGATTACAGACAATAGGCTTTTGTGTGAAGAAGAATAAAGGCCACCTGCTTTTGTCCGTTGTATTACCCTGGTTTGGGCCCTCCCCCTCTTCTCTCTCCCTCCTCTCTCCTTGTTGCGTTGCCTATGTTACTCTTGCGTTGACTGCAAAGAGTCCTTATGTTGGATCAAAAAGGTGATTCCATGCTATTCTTATCACCCTAACGCTTTTGTTTCGTAATGGGATGTGATGAGGAGGACAACAAAGAGGGCTTGTGCGAAACACAATAACAGAATAAATATAGAAAGATGCATTATATTAGTAAATATACTGCATACTGTAATAAAATATACACACATCATCTGTTACTGTATTTTAATTTTAATTTATTCATTTATTTACATTTGTCTATCTATTATTTGTAAAACAATATAAATATCTTGTTGACTATAAATATACCTTATTCTGTAACATATTTTTATCGGCTTTTTATGTCAATCCATTTTTATTCGCTCCTTTATAAAAGGGCAACACCGCGTGGAAGTCTTTCCCGTTCAAAAAATAATTGACTGCGCTAACGTGATAGTTTCCCACCGGAAAAAACTCTGTTATATAAAAAGCCCCCCCCCTCTCACCAATTTTATTAAACGTAACTGATCAGAAAAATATCTAGTAAGCATAATCAATCTCTCGGAAACTGCGAGTCTTTTGGTCTTTTTGTTTTGCTTGCTCACATCCTATTCTATTCTCCCATCCGAAACGCTTTGTTCTTTTCAGCCTTTTATACCTAATCTTGTCTTCAACACTTGAATCTTTCTCAATCGGCAATCATGATGCACTCATCTACTCTCTTTGACACAATATACGACGACGACGCTCCCATGATCACTCCCACCGGTGTCTATACAACCGAAGTCTATCCAGAGGCGTTCATTCCCTCATCCAACTCGTCTTCCCAAACATCCTCGCCAAACGTATCGCCCACAATTGCTCCTCGTGAACATTTCGAGGACAAGGACCTCAACGGGTTTTCAATAACACCTCCACCAGCGAGAATCATTCGTAAGCCGAGTAAGACTAGGGTGGCTAATCGCAAGAGCGTTCTTTTGGATCCAATAGTCGAAGAGCAAGAGAAATGAGATGCTTGAAAGTGTTGGTGAAAGCGCAATGAGTTTCGATTTTTCTGTGGATGGATCGATCGGATGATATGTTTGTTTTGACTTTTGTCTGTATATATATACATATATATATACATGCGCAAGTTTTTTAATCTTTTTCTTTTATCTCACCTTTCACCTCACCTTTCACTTCATTTTTCTCACCTCACCTTTCACATCATTTTTCTCACCTCACCTTTCACCTCATCTCTCACCGTTTTTCACTCTCTTTTCCCAATTTATTGCTATATTGTATATTGTTGCTATTTTGCATCCTTATTTCGTCGTATCATCCCATACTTTCCTTTTATCTCGTTTGATAGCTCCATCTATTACCTAGTCACATCTTTTTTTTTTCTTTTCTGTTCTCTTTTTTTTCTTCTGTATATTCTAATTCATGCATTCAACAAGTATTTCAAGGAATCCTATATTCTATTTGTATATACCAAAGCCATCATTAGTTGCGTTCATGTTCATCCCATTTATTCACATATCTCTTGTATTGATATAATTTCTTTGAACATCAATGCTTTCATTTTCTGATCTGTTTATCTCAAGTATAGGTCATATTTTACCACACATATAACGAGATCTGCGTTGTATATCCTATATGTTATTGTTGTCGATTGGGTGTTTAATTACTACAAAAGAGACTGGCGTTTGACATGGTCCTTTTATGATGAGAACGTCTTGCTCTATGTTCTTTATTGAATAAAATTGCTCCTGATTGATATTGAACAAGTTAATTTGCGTGTAGCTATTGTCTATTATCAAAATCCTTCCATGTGAATATTGACATTAAAGATTGCACGTTCTGTCGTTATGACAGAATGCGCCTCACTTAAATTCTGTGTGAATTAGGTGACAAAGATATACCTTACGTTTTGTAGTTTAGGTTTGGGCAAATTGTTTGTAACAATTTCATAACGCTAAGCTGGCATCAGTTAGTGCACATCCCCAAATTTATTAAAAAGGGGTTTCATTATTTTAAATTCTTAAACGTCGAAATTTAGTATATTGTTACACTATTACTATCATAATCAACAATAAGAACTAATTGTTAGAGCATATCAGTATACGCCGCGCATATACAATGCAGGTGTATAACTGTTTGTCAGCGTATTGTTAGCAAGCAAATAACGACATGGAACATGACAACATAAACTATCGATTAATAACCAAAATGAAAAGTTAAATGCATACCTAATACCAAGAGACCAGATCGCCATCTAGAAGTCTCCCATGACGTAATTGTTGCGAGTATGTTTATCAAATAAAGTTAATCTTTCAATAGCACAGCATGAGTTGTGAACAGACTTGAAAGATTTGCAAATTAAACAGTAAATCAATAAAGCAAGAAGAAGAAAAAGAAGAAGAAAAAGAAGAAGAAGGAGGAGGAGAGGAGAGGAGAGGAAAAGAAAAGAAACAAAACAACTTTGTAATCTTGTTAAAATTTTAGTTAATATTTCGATGGATAGTTTCTTCCATTGTGAATTATCACTATATACTACGTATTGTAACCGATACTACTCAAACCAAGTCTAGACACTCTACTCGAGCATACGACTATCCTGAAATTGCTATTTTAAAAGCGTTTTTTCGCGTTTCCTTTTTTGTCTCCCCTTCTTTATTTTCAAGAAAGGAAAGTTTTTCAAATATCTGCTCGTAAATAACATCCTGTTGTCCGTTAATGGGTTGCCATTTTATCAAGGATTGGTTAATATTAAACTGTTTATTTTGCGTTCCGGAAACTGAAATTATAAATAGTAATGAGATAGACTCTATCAAATATACAGATCCTATCATTGAAAAATTCTTTCACTTTTGAAATTCTAAATCAAGTGAGAGATACTTTGGTAAACTAAACACAAAGGCACCTTGTGACTTTTTTGTTTTTAATTTTTTACTATAAATAGTACGAGCAACTTAGTTTGCCGCATGCGTTGCATATAGCATGAGGCCAAGTGGACTTGACCAATAAAAGACTCGGATTCAGCCAAGACGATGTATACCGATCTAGCCAAATAGTCGCTGTAGAAACATGCATCTCGACTGAGAACCTCAAGTACCGTGTTTTATAAAGGAAAACGTATCGGTATCTATCGTTTCTTGGCTTTCTTTCTTTTTCCCTCTCTGGATGGATGGAAAAAAAAAAGTAAGAATAAAGTTTGGTATGGGAAAACGTCGCATAGCGGAAATAGAGTAGTTACACAGATTGTATGCCTAGGAAATCTGTAAGAAGAATCGGGGAAACAACATTATAATGTTGTTAATATGACAATGTTGTGGCTCATCACACGAATAAGAAATTGTTGCCATATTTATTTTGTAGTCGTCTTGGCCTCATGTGACTTCTTATGGGTAATGTTCTAGGACCGTTAAGAGCTCTTGTAATTCCGAGCTCTTTAAAGTTGGTAGATAAGCGTAAGAAGGTTTATTTTTTAGTCTAATACTATTCAATTTTAGGACAAGGCACTTTACTTTAGAAAAAATCGTTTCTTGGCATTTATTTTAAACATTTGGCTCACAACATACATACATCTCTATATGCTATATTAATAGGACGTACTACGTAAAGTACCAGTATTTATCTTGCGATTTTGTGTATAAACCGCATTTAACAAAAATTCAATATCGATTAATATTTAGAATGAGTTTCAAGTGTGACGAAATAACCGTAGTACGCGTTAATTGACGATTGAAACCACTGTAACCGTTCTTAACAAAGAAGACACAACAGGGATTGTCATACAGAAGGTCAGGCATATCATCAAATTGGACTTTATTGTGTATGATTATATTTCCTTACTAAAGAAATTTTCAACGATAAATAACAAACGCCAGAATTTACGGGTCTGGATTTTTTGCTAAATTAAAGAGTCGATTTTTCGCACACAATGTTAAATTACTTTTCAGTTCTTTTTCGTGTGAGACGTAAGTCTGTTTTGTTGAATTTGGATTTTAAATAAATAAAAATTCAACGTTGTTGTAAACGAGCTAATAACAAGTTATCCAATCGAGAATATAATATGTTCTTCTTAACGTTCGATAAGGAGCGATTGTGCCCATCAAAAAAATTTTTTTTTTCCTTCTTACAATGGTTATCGCGCAAGCATGATAGTACGTGTGTTCTTGTCAATTATTGAGCAAAGATTTCGGAAACTACTACTTAATAAATTGTGCTGTAAGCGTTTTAGGGTAATATTTTATTTCGGGTTTTGTTAAAGATTATGATTCTATATCCATGCCTTTAGCATCCCGACAGCTCTGATCTGCGCTCTATTGTCACTTCAAACTAACTAGTGTAGATAAATATAAGTTTACACTTTCAGGGAAGATGATACGTATAATTTCCAACATACTGTCGTCTTGCTTTTCGGATGCGAACGTCACGATTTGTTTTTGATATATTTCCGTGCTTGTTTTGTCAAGTCCCTGAGCTTATCATCAAGCAGCTGTTTGAAATTATATTTAGCACAAAAAAGAGAATTGCAACTAAAATTAATTGTTTTTCGAACTTGGTTATCTCTAACCATTTGCTTCTTTTTGTTGTTAATTCATTAATGTCGACCTCTTTATTTTTATCTTCATCATAGATTTTTAAAAATTGTTTATTTTTTTTATTTAGATCTCTCCTCTAACCGCTCCAATTACTCTTCCTCTTATCATTCTTTCTCTAGCCTCGAACCGAGCCAGTGTTGCCATTAGTTTGTGACAATAGTTTGGTATGAACCTTGAAAACGGCCAATACATTGTACGAAAGCTATCGAGGTGTCCCTAAAGACAGGAAGACGCGTTTGATTATTAATTTATTACAACAGTCCTAAAACTGGATCGTTGCATATCCAAAAAGGGTGAAGAATCAGCCGGGTAAGAGACATGAATGCAAACTGACGTCTGGACATCTTACATGCTTAATATACCAACACCCGTAACCTTGGATATCAATTTACACGTAATTGATTGTCTTTCGCACGGAAACCGTTTTGCAACGCGTCAGTGATTCAGGTGCAATTCCAAACCGTAGAATCTCTCTCACATTTGTTACGACAATTACACACTTGCGTTCTCACAAAGCGGACAACAGGCGAGAAACAGCAAAAGGCAGCTCGATCGTGCGGTAATAGTTTAAAAAAAATGGATGCCAGTCAAATTTCTTTATACCGATAAAAATGACTAGTGCCATTCGTATTAGTATAGGGTTGATTGTATTGTGTATTTCAATCCGTATTGTCTTACGCAATGCCTCATATCAATAGCTTTGACTCGAGACATCTAACAAAGTTGCGTGACTGTATGTCAGTTTGGAATTATAATGTTAATATATACAGCATAGTTTTTTTGGTTCATAAGAAAGTAGACATTGTGATATTGCATACATGGGTTATGAGACCGATACGATGTATGATTATATCAATACAAAGGTATTATCTTGTAAGTACTCGTCTCTATTTGCTAAACAACAAATCGCATCACATTACAGTTGTTATTTACTAAATGTGGAAACTTCACAAGCAGAATCCATGTGAAGACAAGATTCTTACCAATACGCGTTAGACACAAAGCAGTTGCGTAGAATTCACAGTTAAAAGCGATTGTACCGAGTGTGTGTGGCGGATCAATTAATACGATTACTGGTCTAAATTGCAGGAACTAACTATTCAAACCAAGTCCGAACTAGAGACAGGACAAATGTATGCATTTAGAGATAACCCATAATAGTAAGTGGTATCGCTAGAACTTTCGGCAACAAAAATATTGTTTTGTTTTGTTGGTTTGCATGAGTAGATTCCCAGACATGGCAATGAATTTGTCAGCACAAATGCGTTAAGCAAAGTTCAAATTTCTACTACTATTGCAAACAAATACGCATACGGGACAATGAAATTGCTAATATGCTGCCACATATTAATATCTTTTTACCAATTAACCATATTGTAAATGAACACGTTGCGTTAATAATAATGTACTAGCAGCAGTATTTCTTTTTGCAAGCAAAGAGTGAGTGTACCAAATAAAAGACTGTATGGTAATCTTCAGTGAGCCGTCAAGTCGATTTCGTCAAGACAAACTTTCTGGCCCAAGTAAGTATGACAGTAAATTGTAACGATCAATAGCAAAAGGTTCTAGTCTTTGGTATATTACTTGAGCGCAATCATGATTTTATCGCTTGTAAATGCACCAGTATTTTAAATGCGTCGAATTTTTTTTACGCATTAGATGAGACGATGAGATATCGACATCTCTTCAAGCGAACTCCTTTAACCGCTCCGATGGATTATAATTGGCAGAACAATTAGGCAGTGTAAACATTGTCTCGTCTTTTCGAAGCTCAATGAATGTTATAGTTAGTCACAAGTCCAAGATCCTAGTTAAGGCTTTCTGTATTTGGTAGCTTTTTGGTATCAAGCTCGATTAATTTATCAATGTTACACAGTTAACTTATTTCCTTTTCACAGAAATTTCACCCATCATTCTCGGTGTAACATTCTGGATGTTTGTAAAAAAGGATATCCAATCAACTTGCTTACTTACCCTTTACAAATAGCACCTCCTTTACCTCCTTTTTAAAAAGCATAAATTTTGCGGATATGCATTTAGAGAAGCGTGACTGTATTATTGATCGATCGATCGTCCGAAAGGTGACAGAAATAAAAACGCCTCAAGATAATAATCTGAATAGACGCTTGTAATGAATAATAGATAATAGATAATAGATACTTACAACAAGGTTCTATTTTCTCATATCACGTATTTGTGTATTGTTACTAAGGCCTTATGCTCTTTGGTTAGCGATCAAAGGCAAGGGGCGAAATGTAAGAGTTTAGTGGAATCTGTTACAGTCTGCTGCCGTTTCCCATGTATTGTTAAACGTTTGTTGAATCACACATTATCGTCATTATTAGTAGAATTAACACAAATTATATATGGCTCTTCATGCATTAATATAGCAGTCAATTCACTGTCCGCTGTACTTGTAAAGATATGCGATCTAGGCCAATAAATCTTGTGCGATCTGAAACCATTGTCAGCAAGTAAATTTTTCTTATTATAGTTAGCGCAAACTTTTTTTCAGTGTCTTCTTTGTTTGGGAATCCCGCGGTTCCACCAACAATGTGAACCCCGCATTTGATATGATGTGGCTAGGAAAAGTCCAAAATATGGTCGAGTCGCTTGGTCTAAAACTAAGCTGTACATCACGAATCCGGAAAATATAGTCAACGTTACCGAGACAAAGTCGACACCTTCCAAGTTTTGCTTCAATTCAAACCGTCTTGTGACGTCCCCAGCCACATTTAGCCACAGCCAACACAGTGGTTTTGTCGAGTTCCCCAAAAATAACTAAAAGCTTTAAACACGACCGTCTTGCATAGTCTTGGCTTTATACCTTAAGTGACAACGCTAAAGGCATAAATCTCAGTTCAAACTTGAATTAGAGTAACATAGTCAGGATGATGCCAGTGGTGTCGCATCCGAGAACAAGCAACTACAGCAGAGGGAACGGGCAAAACCATCGTCAAAATGGTTACGAAAGCAGTAATAGGTATAGTAGTTATTCCCGTCGCGGCAACGGATATGACACTGGTCGCGGCGGTTATGACGCTGGTCGCGGTGGGTATGACGCTAGTCGCGGTGGATATGACGGTGGTCGCGGTGGATATGACGTTGGTCGCGGTGGATATGACAGTGGTCGCGGTGGATATGATAGTAGTCGCGGGTATAACGGATACAGCAGTCGTGGAAGAAGCCAGCGGCTAGACCTGAAAGTTAGCAATTTACAACCAAATGCTACTTTGGCTGAATTGAGAGAATTTTTCTCGGGCTACGGTCACTTGGAGAAAATCACTATGGACACGCGAGAATTGGGCACTGTTTTCACCGGGACAGTATACCTTTTGTACAGGTGAGGTTTGTTTTAAATAAATGCGTATGTTTGATTGACTTGCAACGATACAAATTATAATATCAAAACTGTGTAATTTATTTGTTTTGCTCGTTCCGAAAGACCGCCACCGGAAACGGAATTTTGGAAACAGACCCCGAGATTTCATGGCAAGCAGTTGCGCATAGAGATCACATCGCCACCCAGATATGAAAACGAGCAAAATTTCTCAAGAGAACGCAGAAATGATTTCCTACAGGCCAAGTCTTTGGAAATGGGTTTATTCGTTCAACAAGACACCTTCGTTAAAGAGTGGAAAACAGACAATGACGTAAAGTTTAAGCTAAACTACTCAAGGCGCAGTCTTGAAGCCGAATTTGGTTTTATTAAGGGGAACAACGGCAAGACATATCGGTTTCGACTCGAAACTTACTTTAATGACGTTGATGGTGATTTCCAAACAGAACTCGATACACAGAACGAGCAGGCGCGCGCCGTAACTACAATACGAACGAAATTCCCACCAAAATTATCCTTCCTGAATGAGAAACTAGAGACGAGGAATCAGTTTGAATGGAATTCAATGGAGTGTTGGCAGAGGATGACCGCCGTCCGGGTAGGGAAACCTAGCGATGAAGAGCTCCAGCAGCCGACGATGCCATCGTATCCAAACGCTACAGGCGAAGAACTTGGCAGATGGTACGCGTACAGGATTACGTTCATTCTTGACAAGTTTAGAGGAGTCGGCAAGCTCAAGGAAATGTTATTAAGGGCTGCCGAGTTTAATCTTGTATCAAGAGAAGCGATGTTTTCCGGGCATATAAATATTGTCGATGGAAGCAATATGAAAAAATATGTTGATAGGTCAATGCTGGACTTTGATGTACTTTATATGTTGGAATGTATTATTACACACGGTTTCATGCACGACTACAATCTCAACGATGAGTTCATGGAAGAGCTTCATGCTCTAAAGAAAGAGGCAGCTCTTGCCATTTTAGAGAAATTCTATCAACGCAAGACGAGAATTTATAATCCTCTCGAACAATTGAGGAATGAAATTTCTAAACTTCGAGGGGGTGACAAGCAAGAGACGGTGCCCTCGTACTGTGTCATGATGCGAAAGGTTGTCATTACCCCTTCCAAAATGTACATATTACCGCCAACTATGGAGACAAGCAATAGAACAATCAGATATTTTAAAGATCACAAAGAACGTTTCCTAAGAGTTCAATTCAATGACGAAAATGGAAAACTTCCATCGGCTAATGGAGATAACCATGTCTCAGCTTTCAATAGGGTTCATTTTACTCTCGTGAACGGGATTCAGATTGGAAATAGAAAGTACGAATTTTTGGCCTTCTCTTCAAGTCAGTTACGAGATCGTTCTTGCTGGTTCTTTGCCCCCACAGATAAATTAAGCGCTGATGACATACGCAAGTGGATGGGGAATTTAAGTGGCATCAAAGTAGTGGCAAAATACGCTGCACGCATGGGACAATGCTTTTCGAGTACTCGCGCAGTGACTCATCTACCTGTGAGCGATATTCAAACCATCGATGATATTACGAGAAATGGATACAATTTCTCCGATGGTTGTGGAAAGATATCACCAGCGCTATGCCAACAAATTGCTGAAGTTCTCGATCTAAAAAGCACCCCTTCTGCTGTACAATTCCGTCTGGGTGGGTACAAAGGTGTTTTATGCATGTCTCCATATGTTCGAGAGAAACAAATCCAAGTTCGACCGAGTCAACGCAAGTTTGACTCACCGCATACCGAGCTGGAAGTCATAAGAGCGTCGACATTTTTGCCTGCGTATCTGAACAGGCAAGCCATTACCCTCTTGTCCACTCTCAAGGTCCCCGATGAAGTATTCATGGAGATGAGAGATGCGCAAGTAGAAGATCTTGATCGCATGCTTCAAAGTGAACATAGTGCTATGCAGGTACTGTTACGGTACATTGACGAATGGGGTGTCTCACGTCGACTAGCTGATATGGTCAGAGCGGGTTTCATGCGACAACAGGATCCTTGGTTAGCCAATTTATTATCACTGTTTCGTACCTCGTGTCTTCGTGATCTCAAAAATAAAGCGAAGATATTTGTCGACGAGGGAGCCTTTCTTTTAGGAGTGGTGGACGAGACTCATTCACTGAAAGAAGATGAGATATTTGTATGTATCTCGGACCCAAATAACCCTTCCGTGAGGAATGTGGTAACGGGCACCTGTGTAGTGTTCCGTAACCCTTGTTTCCACCCTGGAGATGTAAGAGTAGTTACAGCAGTCAAATGTCCAGAACTCAAACATTTAGTTGACGTTTTGGTATTTCCAGCAACTGGGTACAGGGATTTACCAAACATGTGTAGTGGAGGTGACCTGGATGGAGACGACTTTACGGTGATTTGGGATAAACGACTAGTACCACCAGAAAAGAATTTTGCACCCATGGAATATCAAGCGCCAGAGCCGTTTACTGTGGAAAAGGTTACGGTTGATCATATCAAAAGATTCTTTGTGAATTACATTCTCAATGACAATCTTGGCCAAATAGCAAATGCTCACGTGGCAAAAGCAGATAAAGAATCAGTAGGCGCTATGCATGGAAACTGTTTGCGACTGGCGCAGTTACATTCTGAGGCGGTAGACTTTCCTAAAACGGGTGTCCCTGCTGAATTCCCAAAGGAACTGCGTGTAAGCGAATATCCGGATTTTATGGATAAAGCGGATAAGCCATCTTATGAATCTAAAAAGATTCTTGGAAAATTGTACAGATCCATACAACTTCAATCTGTTAACTTTTCCCCGCAGACGGGCCTTAAATTTGATCAACGATTATTCGTGGATGGCTATGAACAGCATCTGGAAGACGCTCGTCTTACGAAACGTGCATATGATGCAGACGTAAGCGGCCTAATGAATCAATATGGCGTTGCGACCGAACACGAGGTTGTCAGTGGATTCATAGTCAACTCTACCATAAAGGTAGAGCAAAAGAAGCCGCGTGAAGTACAGAGAGCGGTTAGTGAAGCGATGACCGCTATTCGACGCAATTACCGCAAAAAATTTGAAAAAGATATATTTGCCGAATATTCGGTGAAATCAGCAGCCGAGGCTAAAAGCCAGGTGGACATTAAGAGCAAACTAGAAGCTAAGGCTTATGCTTGGTATTATGTTACTTATCATCCAAGCGAAAGAGGGGATGAGGCTTCGGATGGCATGATTTCCTTTCCGTGGACCGTTGATGACCATTTATGTGATATTGCCATTCGCAATTCTGGCCGAGTCAAAGCTTTAGAAGACGTTTATCGCGGACCTAGGTCAGTCGTGCATACGTCGTATCAGCAGCGACCATCGTCAATGAGGCGTAATGGTAGTAGCAGTACACAGATAGAAAGAGTTGTGAATGTCAACATCCCAGGCGAGGAGCCAGCTAGTGATGGTGGAATATCTAGAATTCGGATGTCATTGCGACGGAACGGAATCTAGAATCCCCAATCCAAAGTAATCTTGTGAAACTTCACTGACAACATAGAAACGAAATCTAATAATTGATTTTCTACAAGTTGTCGAATTTTAGGAATAGGTTTGTTTTTTATAAGTATCTCTTTACGAAATACTAAGCAGGACAATACAAGCATTTTGTGAACATTTACACGTAAATGCAAAAATATCGCTTGCATTTTAAGTTCTTATATAGTTTGAATAAAAATATAAAAAATTTTTTTAACAGTAACCTTTTACTAGTATAATTTAATCAAACTCTATGGAAAAGTAACTAGGGAATACGAATTCCTCATCGATCACATTTCTCAATTGATCTACGATAAATCTCTCAACTTTGCCAACATTTTTGAGAACTGCAGAGAAAAATGGATTAATATTCGTGCATTAAATTTGTGAGAAAAGAATGCAAATCAATCCGTATAATAACCTTGCTTTTCTTTATTTCCGACTTCTGATTCTATGTGAACGTCTTTGAGCAGACTAGAGACATAAACAAATCCACGTTCAGTAAAAGCGCAAAATCGAACAACGATGATGGTTAATCTGATAATGACCTTTCGTTTGGAGTCTTGGGTTCAAGGAAACAAAAGTTTACTCGCCGCTGAAGATAGGCTATTACTGCAGTTGCTACAAATCAGGCGGTATGTTCATCACGTAAACAGGTAAAGAAATTAGTTTCAATTCAATTTGCAATCCTTTGTGTTCCGAGGTTCCTTCTTTCTCGATCCTCGATTGAACTAGATGCAAATTTACCATGAAAGCTGAATCCTGTTATGCTTAATCTCACGGGCAAACTCATAAACATTGAACTCGGATAGTTCATTCTCAGTTCTGTTGCCACGGTCATTCTCATATCTCCCTCATATTTCATCTCTACATGCATTTGAGCATCC
>CAJVPJ010000899.1:0-14850 GCA_910592205.1 Paraglomus occultum | reverse complement strand
AATATTTATAAAGCTGAGACGATCAGTGGTTGCTGAAATATGTACACTGTGTCAAAACTTTTTGAACCCCCCACGTACTACCAATACGACTCTGGTGATTACACGGGGGGGGGGGGATACTCATGTCGGTGAAATACGGTAGTCTTTATAACTAATATCACAATAAACATTTCCTGTGAAATTTTGTGCTCCAGTGTTTTCTATTCTAGGATAAATTAACTTGTTACACGAATAACATCCAACGTATTGCTATGCTTGCACCTACGGAATGACCAAGATCACCTTCCCATATATATTCCATCTTTCTGGTTATAAGATATCGCTTTTTATCATGAGTCAAACGATTATTATCGTCAACTGATCCTAGATTCGTTTCATCCAATCAGATGGAGTTTCACCTTTATGGATTACTACAAATCGACAGTTATCTCAAAACCGGGTATTTATCTGTATAGACCATATTTAACGATTAAGTGATTTATATGTATTTAGGGATTCAGAAACTATTATATATAATCTAATATCTGGATCTATTTTTTGTACAGATTAGAGTCCAAAAAATAAGACTCTTTAGAAACAAGTCTGTAACTTATATAGATAGACAAATGAGTTTTTGAACTATGATTATGTATATACAGTATGTGCTGGGAAGGATAGTCCAAAGTATTTGTGATGTAGTAGAAGAAAGTGTATTTCGCGTATTAAAGTGTGAAACAGTAAAGTCTCTCGAGTTCAAGCATTGGTATTTATATAAAATCAACTGTGTAGATATTAACGAATGCAAGACAGGATAACTAATCTGTTGCGTTTCGGTACAAATAATGGTAATGCTGGCACGAGTCCGACATAATTGTGACAGAAACAGAAAGATACTACAGAAGCTGCTGGTTTAAATAAATGACGCGATTTACAACCCGCAAAAACAAGTTATAAATCGTTTGGAGATGGAATGTGCTTCCCGGGCCGAACTCACCGCAGGCGAGAGGCCAAATACATTCTGAATACAAATATGCAGGGTGGACGAGAGGAAACGCAATGTATGGATTACGCGATCTGACAAAGTGGTCGGTGAAAGAAGTGCGCGGTGTGTTATCACAACCGCAGGTCTATTTATTCAAGCGGATCAGTCACGTGCTGGTGAAATGTGGTGTGTTTGTTGAAAAAATTTTAACGCGTTTTACTTTTTCAATCACACAAGTTTCATACCGTATTCTTCCGAAAATAAGCAACACTTTAGAATAAATAATTTACCTTTAGAAATGTATTCAATTGACTATTTTATTTTATTCCAATAAAGAAAATGATTAATATTAATCCGTCTCATCAATGATGTCAATGATATCATCCTCGCCAATGACGGAGTCAGTGGTATTATCGTCATCATGATCATCATTAACATCATCATTGTCGCTGACATCATCAGAGTCCAAATCGTTTGAAATATTACACGTTCTAAAGGACTTAACAATTATATCGGTAGAAATACCCTCCCATGAACGTTTCACCCATAAACATACTTGCGCGGTGAAGATTTCCCGAGACGGTTTCTCCAGCACCACCCGCCATCCAGGAATGCCACTCCTTTCGGAGGTTGTCTTAAACGGTTTATTAATGGCGACAGTGGGTTGACATTTACTTGTCAATCCGCCCGGGATTACCGCGAGTTTCACGAAGATGAAATTCTGTCGACAGAAATCACATGATTCAGTGAGAATTTCTTTCATTTTATTAAACTACCCGAAAACAAGCAAAAAAGTGTTGCTTATTTTCGGAAGAATATGGTATGGCACATAGGATGGCTGTCCGACTTATCGAGGAATCCGAGTTATCGAAAGACCAATAGGATTCATCGTAACACAATTTCCTTATTATTATATCGATATACAGTATATTACAAGAACTTACTGTTTAAATAAACGCCTATGTTAGTTTTGTTTCAACAAATTAATTGTTTTCTGCTGACTTTCCGTTTTAAATCTCTTAACCCCGAGAGACGAATTGACTATTACTTCTATGTCCTTATTCTGTTCCAAATAATTACATAAGTTTTCTAAAGCAATTTCATTAGATATCAGTGGACTCTCATCCTCTTCCTGAAGGTGCATGTTGAACTGCTGTGATAATGTCTTTCTAAATCATTAAACAAAATAGTAAATTATCAATGACATAATAATAAGATGGCACAAACGTTTTCTATAAATTACAAGAACAATCTTCTCTAATACTAAGCAGACAAGTTCATTGGTTTTGTTTAATTGCTTGGAGCTCCCACGGCAGCGATTACCAACTTTACAAAAAACTGGAACAATTACTACCATAAAATGTATTCGAGATTTACGCAGAACGTTTTTCTGTCCTGCCTTTTCCGCTCGCTTTTAAATTCTCTCGGGGAAGTCTGAGTTGGGACTCGCCGAGCCGTGAGTGATTGTCTGGCAATCAGAGTATCTATAGCCTTTCTTGTTTGGTAGCTGTCAAGGACAAGTAGATAGGCATAATGCTATTTTTACCGATTGTCCATTCATAATCTGCGATCCTCACGCTTGCCAGGCTGGTTAGTTCCAAGCAAATTGTAATTCTTAGAGTACATAATGGGAACAAGTTATGACGTGATATGTTGTTGGCATAGGAAAGTACTAAAATCTGAGACAATTCATGTTAGTAAATGGCATGGGTGACAGCATAGCGTGCTGGACGCCCGAAAAAAGACAATCGAGGCTAGAATGGCATGACATTCACATATCGTTGCAAAATGCTAACATTAAATCATGTGACAAAATCAACTATTGCGTGAATTCTAGTAAATGTTAAATAACGCAAAATTATCAAGTAATTTACTGTCAAAGTCATGGGTAAATATTCTCACATTGCAAGTTTGCTTGGGGGTTTTTTTTGGGAATTTTTCTTAGGATCATTAGAGTAAAATAAGAGATAAAACAAAAAAAAAGAAAGTAAGGAAAGGAAAAAGAGTCTACTTACAAGTATCAAACAAAAACAAAGTCGAAATGTGAGAATGCAGTAGCACAATAAGAAGTATATAAGGGAGACTCGATACTCGCTAAATTCCAGATAGTCGGCATCGCAAGGAAATGGCAATGATAATAACAATCACTGTGAAACTGGCAAAAAGTATGAGCAATCCAAATCCCCCTCAATTTGCACACATAGCCAAATGAATCATGCACACTATTTGCAATTCTAACCAAAATCCATTTTGAGACCGTGACGAAGAATATACAATGCGTTCACTACAAGTAAAGAAAATACGTCTATATATCATAGCCTACAATTATGATAGGAGAAAAGATGAAGTAGAAATAAGAATGGAATAGGAAGAAAATGAATTGAATAATTTAGTACTCATTCTTGTAAGCCAAGACAACAATCATCGTCCGTAATCAAGATTACATATGTTTAAAACTGATACTTACTCGCTGCATTCCGCATAGGAAATAAAAAAATAATTTAGTGTTCAATTTCAATACATGATGCAAACGATATTCAGTTAGGAACAAAATTGTACAGGTCATAAATTTTAGTTACGACGAGAATACAAGTCAATATACGCACGTAAAAATGAATAGATTATTAGTAGCTGCAATAGCAATAGAATTTTCGTTTGGATGCCACGATGCATGGAGAATCTTCTTGTTAAAATCAATAGTATCAACATTAATTTCTTCTTTCTTGACATTCTTTCCACGAAGCATTCTATGTTTTACTGATCCTCTTTTCGTTTTAAAGGCAATTTTGTCGGCTTGTAAAGAAATGTCAGATAACCCTTCGCGATCATAAATGTAGAAATAGTTGTTGTATGAACCAGTTAACACATTCCTAGCCAGATAGAAGTAACATTGTTAGAATATTATCAATATCATTCACACAGACTACCAGTATCTTATATGAAAGTTTGAACGTACTGGCCATCTCCACTGAAAGTACACTCAAACTTGTCGAAAATACAGTCGTTTTCATACAGATCGCAAAGTTTATTACGTAAATGATCGTGAATATTGATAGTCTTCAACGGCCGATTATCCATGTTTATGTCCCAAATCTTCAAAGTAAGGTAGTCACGCGAAAGAATGTATCGACCATCCTTGCTAAATTTGACATCCGAAATGGATGAGATTATTTCTGAGAAAAATGATCTATTGGCAGGGTCTTCTTGCTCCTCAAACACTAATGGAGGACAACAAAAGTAGGTATTAGGCAGAAAAAATTTTTTTTTCTCGTTAAAAAGTTTCGTACACAATTAAAAATACTAAATTGAGAGTTAAAGATTACAAAAGCAGAAAACGCATTTGTTCAATTAACTTACGCTTCGCATGATTGTCGCAAAGTGCCGCTGCCCTCATATCACTCAGTTTTATAGTTCCTTTGCTGCTACTATACATGAAGAGATTGCAATGAATGGGATGAAACTCGGCCGCAGTAATAACTTCAGTCAACTCTTCCATGTTCACTGGTTTGATATCGACAATATCTGTCAACAGGTAGATTAGTGAAGGAAAAATATAGTGAAAAAAAGTGACAAGTAGTTCTATGTAAGCAGGGATTCTGATCGTCCAAGGATACTGAAACTCTGATCGCTAATGTTTAGATTCCACAAATTAATCCTCAGGTCATCGGCGGATATATAAGTCTCCCCGTCAGAATTGATCGATATCGAGTTGATGTGATATGCGTGAGCATTAGCATATACCTTTCTAGGAACAGCGGCGATAATGGTGTCATGATGCGTAAGTTTTGGTAACTTCAGTGATTGGACCCTTCCGTTCTGTGGTCGCATCCCATCGCTTAGATTATTCTCTGCGACTACTTTTAAAGATTTCTCAAATACTTTCCATAATTTTATAGTCTTGTCTGTAGAAAGGTTCGAGTAATGCAAGATTTAGAGCATAGTTAAAATGATAACGACTACGAATACAATCTGTAAAATTGCGTCCGTAATAACAAAAACTGGCTTTTTACCGTTGGTTGATAATAGAAACTGAGCAGCATTCTGTCGCTTGCACCATTTAATCTTATTAATTTTCTCCTCAATCTCCAAACTTTTCAAATAGTCGAATTCTGGCTCGTGCGATTGGAATTCAGTGTAGAATTTATATTCACAACCTCTCTTCTGCATGAAAAAAGCATTTTTATAAAAATATTGTTTGCAGATAAACAATAATAGGGTGATGAGATATCAATCAGTCAGTCACAGCATACTTACACTATCATTACGTTCAAATAATACTACACGTCCTCCCTTATCGCCGGTCGCAAGATAATCACCAGTATGGTCGAACTCCACAGTAGAGATAATATCAGCTGCTGATTGTTAAATATAATTGTCAGACCTAGTAGCTTCCATTATTCGAATCATTCACGATCTAGTACTGGGCTAGCGCTTGTAGACATTTGTCACGTTATCATAACGATTTCAAGTTTCCCGCACATAGGATGATAATAGACAGAACTCAATATTAACTATCACATATTTTTTCTTTTTTTTTTCATCAAGCTCTCATGCTATTAGAACGAATCCAGAAACGTTGTTGTAAAAGAAAGCGACGACAAAAACTCATTCGCCCATCTAAACCTCTCGTTTAAAATCACCCCCCCCTTCAGATGGCATGGCGACAGTGTCATAATATTATCTACAAAGTGCGAGAGCTTTAGCTGCTATAACCAGCACAAAGCCCCGACCACAAACGCACACAAGACGAGTTCCCTCGGCTATTCATCATTTCGCCCAACGAACACGATCTGAGCCTATACGACAAGCGGAGTGGTCAAAAAGGACTATTACCTTCTGTAATTTCGTCGACCTCGCCCTTATCGCCAAAGCATTGAGCGAATTTCCAACCATTCTCCGAATCGGCCATTCTCTTCACGTTAAGACCCGTATAAAGGAGGGGGGGAAGATGTTCAAATTAGGTAAGAATATTGGCCTATTCTGGAGGCTTTCGCGACCCGAGAATTTGCCGAACGTTACGATAAGATTGGTTGGTATTGAACCGACGGGATGGATGGATGGAGGTCGTCAACAAAACGTCGTGCGTTTGCTTAGGGATTCTGCGCTGGTCTTTGGATAGGGTTAGAGGATGCCTGATGGCCTCATCGCCCAAGTAACACGAAAGGAGGAAGGGGGAAATGTGAGGTGATGTCAGCAGTCGCTTTAACTGTATTAGTGACGCTTTTGGTAAGATTTGTCCGGTGAGATTATACCTTTTGCACTACTTGAATGCAATGAATATGTAAGAGAACAGGATTGCCTTTTTTGAGCGTCTAACTACTTTTATTGGAGCAATTGATATATGTTGATTTTTAATAATATTTGAGGGTTTTATACTTTTACTTTGTAATGATGGTAAGCATTTTCTTTCCAAGATGCCCGAAGAAGCTGGTTCAAGTATGATAAAGTCCTCTGAAACAGATTTTCTAATTCGTTTAACTATATAGTTAACGCTGAAACCGTCCCTTGAGGATGTCGAAGCAATTATTGCCGCAAAGAAAGGCAATACCATACCAGTTTATGCACAGATACATGCGGACCTATTAACGCCCGTAGGTGCATATCTGCGTATTGCAGAGAAAAGTGATTATTCATTCCTGTTTGAGTCTGTGGCTGGTGGTGAAAAAATTGGACGATATTCGTTTTTGGGTACCGGTAAGTTGGGCTTTTTTTTGGTTGTTGTTCATATAAGGGACTGAACACTTGTTGTTCGCTGACAGTCCCATGTTTTGATCTGCATCCACTGCATAGACCCATACAAGGTATTGAGGACTGGTGATAATGAGATTGTCAAAGGCGATCCTCTTCTTGCTTTGGAGGCTGAATTGAAACAGATTGAATATGTACCAGTTGCCGGACTTCCGCTTTTTACGGGTAAGTGAAATAAAAAATGTTTATTCTGCGCGCGTAAAGGAGGAAACATGCAATAACGTGAGGATTACGCTGTCTTTACTAATCTCGGCATCGAACATACAGGTGGCGCAATTGGATATATTGCTTATGACTGTATCAAACACTTCGAACCTCGGGTTGCACGTGATTTGAAGGATCCAGTTGGTCTTCCTGATTCGATCTTTTTGTTTTGCGACACTATCATCATTTTCGATCATCTATACCAATTGCTAAACGTAGTGTCGCATTACAAGAGCGCGTCTACGGATCCTGAAAGAATAAAATATGAATATCATCGAGCAGTGGATAAGATTAAGCGCGTATTAGCTCTTCTTCAGACAGACAAACCCGTTCACATTCCTCAGGGGTACATCGATCTTAATCAGAAATCTACTTCTAATGTAGGCAAGGCCGGGTATGAAGCGTTCGTAACTAGTCTAAAAGGACATATCAAGGCCGGGGATATAATCCAGGCTGTTCCATCGCAAAGACTTGCGCGTCCTACTACGCTGCATCCATTTAATGCGTACCGTCATTTGCGTACTTTTAACCCCTCGCCATATATGTTTTATCTGGATCTAAAAGAGTTCAAGATTGTTGGGGCATCACCAGAACTTCTTGTTCGTGTCGAGAATGATACGGTTTATACTCATCCTATTGCAGGAACACGAAAGCGTGGAAAAACTGTCGAAGGTGGGAATTAATCTGTGTTTCAAGTTGACTTGTCTTCAATAGCGCTCACCAGTTTTTATTGTAACCAGAGGACGAAAACTTGGAGAAAGAGCTATTGAATGATCCTAAAGAACGTGCCGAACATGTAATGTTGGTAGATCTTGGCAGAAATGATGTGAACCGTGTCTGTCAACCAAAAACCGTGAAGATCGACTCCCTCATGCAAGTCGAACGGTACAGTCACGTTATGCATATAGTAAGCAAGGTATCCGGTAAACTTCGCGAGGGAAAAACTAGGTACATATACATAATTGCTTGGTTCTTCGTCAATGTTATATTAGTAATCAAGATGTTGTTTCTGCTACATAGATTTGATGCATTTCGGTCGATTTTCCCTGCTGGGACTGTATCTGGAGCACCAAAAGTGAAAGCCATGGAACTTATATACGAGCTGGAGAAAGAAAAACGTGGTATATACGCCGGCGCCGTCGGGCATTTTGATTTTGGTAATTCAATAGACACTTGTATAGCTATCCGTACTATAGTATTTAAAGATGGAATTGCATATTTGCAAGCAGGTCAGTGCTGTACATGCTCTTTGCTCATCAATGTCTTTATTATTGAACATCAAGTTGATAAAGTTTTTTACTTGTAGGTGGCGGGATTG
The DNA here is from genome assembly GCA_910592205.1 of Paraglomus occultum. Classification (NCBI taxonomy): domain Eukaryota; kingdom Fungi; phylum Glomeromycota; class Glomeromycetes; order Paraglomerales; family Paraglomeraceae; genus Paraglomus; species Paraglomus occultum. The sequence goes on along the minus strand of CAJVPJ010000899.1, from coordinate 6,619 downwards.
TACACGATAGCAAGGAAGAAGTTGAGTATCAGGAGACTATAGACAAATTAATGTCTAGCGTCGTTTGCATAGAACAAGCGGAACAGTATTATTATAACTTAGAAAAGAAGTAGAGATATTCCTTGTAATTCATTTGGATGTGTGCTGGTATAATACGAGAGGAGATCATCAACAATGGAACTGGCACAAGATTGAAGTCTACGACTCAATCATCAATACTGTAAACTATCAACAATAGATTAGCGATAAATATTCGACCAGTAATGGTTTAATTTTGTGCTTTAGCTTCCCAATCTCAGATGCGTATGTATTTATACCATCACTCGGCTCGGTGGAAAGCGTTTTTAAGCACAGAACGTATTCCAAAGAGAGCCGCAGTACAAGAATCTTCTAGGATAAACTGTATCTCGAATTAACTACTACTAAATTTAGTAAGTTATACATTGTTTTTCAGTAAGTAATGAGATATATGTTATGATAATCAACATTCTCCATCTTTTGTTTATATTATGTCACAACTTGTCAAACGCGGGGGACTGTGGTGAGAAATTAGACTTTCCATTTGCGTCCTAAAAAGTATTTCAAATTTAATGAGGAACATGCTGAACTGATACCCAATAGTTAACAGATCACGGGGGTTTGCAGCTCGCGAGAAACCAGTCTCCGAAACTCACGGGATTACATATGATGTCATCATCCAACCAAATTCAGATCATGGATAATCCACCCTCGAGAATTTAGAACTCATGCAACGACTTGTGAGGATGACTTCGCAAGCTGTCATTGTGGACAAAATTAAAAAAATTGTTCTACCCCTCTCTCATGATTTCCACAAAGGCCAAGCAGGTAGTCTTGGAAGCTTGCACATTATTCAATAAAGAATGTGTATTAATAAAGCATTGTAATAGGAAGAGTTGGAGTAGTTGGTGGTTCTGAAGAGTAAGTAGAGTAAGTTAACTTTGTTGACGTTTGAATTTGGTGTGTTCATTGATTTGGTTTAATATTGTTTTATGAAAGTACAGCTACACGGGAGCTGCGTATTTCAGCGCCATGTCTGCTTTAAAAGCGGTGAGTTTATACGTATAATATAGCACGCTGTATTCCCATAAGAGTTCTCATAATGTTCATTCGTTTAATATTCAAGGGTGTTGACATGGCACATGTTATCTGTGAACCTGGAGCTGCAACTGTTATTAAGGTTGGAAAAATGCTCTTCCTGCTCCTAGTCTATTGTAAATAAAAGGCATGCATCAATAACAATTCCCGATTTTCAACGCAATAGGGTTATTCCCCAGGTACTATTTCGAAAGTGCACATAGAGATCGCCCTATGTTATATCACAAGAATTTCCTACATCATTCTCCTCGACGCACTCTTTTTTAGATCTAATGGTTCATCCGTATTTGCGAATGAACGAGTAAGTATCGATATTTGAGTAAAGACCAAGCTATCTTGTCAATTAACTGACTTGAGCTTCTCCAAAAGCAATCGTTCGACAGTAAAATCAGAACGAATAATCGATACTGTAGCGGAATTATTTCCACGTATACACGTTCTGATTGTGGGCCCTGGTCTATCACGGGATGCATTAATGTTAGAATATGCCAAAGGCATTATTCTCCGAGCAAAGAAAGAGAATCTTCCTATAATAATTGACGCAGTATGTTTGCGTACCTAGTATTATCCACCCCTATCTATTGGATTAAAAATTAATACTCGTGTCGTAGGATGGCCTGTTTCTGGTCCAGAACGATCCGGGAATAATACAAAATTATCAAAAGGCTATATTAACACCAAACGTAAACGAATTCCGACGACTATGCAACACTATGGTAATATAGGGTTCGGGCGTTCTTCATTGGCTGGCGTGACACAAGATGAAAAGCCGATCAGTAACTATGATGAAACGTTTTTTCCGCACCAAACGCATCATTACAGGGCATACCTAACGATAACACCTCCCTGGAAGAAAAGACGCGTCGTCTTAGCAAATTATTTGGAGTGACAATAGTCCAGAAGGGCAAGAATGACATCATTTCCAATGGCGAATTAGGTTATATGAAATTTGAATATGCAATGATTATCATAGCAATCGGTGTTAATATATGTTTATTTCTATTACAGTGGTAGTCTGTGACACGACTGGCAGTCCAAGAAGATGTGGTGGGCAAGGTGATATTCTTACTGGTCTCATCGCTACATTCATTGCCTGGGGTAAGGCTTACGAGAACAAATTATGGAAGTAAGCAAAGTGTCCTTTACATGTCTGCGTTCTACTTCTGCGGTCGTTATTAATGACGTCTGCATCTTGGTAAAGACATGACAATAGCATACGCTCATCCGAGTTACCCGTATTGGCAAGTTATGCTGGATGCACTATAGTTCGTGAATGCTCGCGGGTAGCATTCGAAGAATTTGGCCGATCAATGCAGACATCCGACTTGATTGCGAAGATCGGCCCTGTCCTCGACAAGTTGTATTCGAGGTAATAGCATTGACATATCGACATTCATTTACCATATAATTCATCATTTACATTTGAGAAATAATAACCATGAATTCATAGTCACCCCATTTGTCACATTTGAAAAGAAATTAAATATTCTCTTGTTGATTTATATAAACCTCGTATGCTTTTTGGTTCCTAATTTATTGCCTGGTCCAGTTTTCTTTTGCCTACTACCCTTGTGTGTTGCCTTCCATGATTGCGTTCTCGTTCTAATTCTAGGTGCCTTTTTCGGCTTGACAGCGCGTGTTCCTTCCATAACTTTTTTGCTCTTTCTATCAGCATTATCGTCACGCATACTAGAGTCTATGCATTTAGTAACACGTATCTTTCTGTTCCCAAGTTCACTGTCGTGAAGCATCAACGCAAGATTCACAGATGCACGATCCTATTTATATTGGAATAAGCCATCATTGGATCGTAGTAAATTCTGACAGAGGTGGTAAACATACCTTAAACTGTACATAAGCGAAACCTTTTCCGAAATTAGTCTTCCGATCTCGCACTATTCTCACACTTTCTATTTCACCACAGCCATTAAAGTGTTCCCAGAGCTGCTCTTCTTGTGCGTCAAATGGCAGACTGCCAATAAACACAGATCGTTTACGATCGTGTTTCTTGAACCGGATCGAGTTAGTGCATAGTCAATGATTTGATAGCCTTTCCACAATAAATGTTACCTTACCCTTGGGTTAGCAACAGAATCCACACATAAATGCTTCCCCAGAAAGACTTGAGCATTCATTGATAGTGCTTTCGTGACGGCTTCTTTACATGTGTATACAATATATGCATTGAGAATGTCGCGTTCAGCGTGTAATTTTCCCCTTATGAACGCTACTTTACGTGGAAGCGGTTCGGAAAATGCCTGAAGGTTAAGAGACGTTGTAGCAGCGGATCCAAGTGGATAATTCAGAACAAATACTGGAAGCACATAGACTTTACTATTGAGCGAAATCGGATGCTTTCGATTGTTCCAAATTCGGAGAATTTGCGTTTTAGTCCCTTGTAATCGGCCTGGTACGTAAAAATATCGAATTATGAACTCAATATTATAGATCGTCGTCTAGCGTTTAGCTAATATTGTATAACTTGCCTTTTTAACGACAGACACGGACAGATTCCCAACGAAGAGGGTTCGCTCTAATAAGTTAGGATCATCACGTTTCGTGAATGCCGACAATTCTCCTTTCTCAGACACTTTACTGTGCTCTTGCGCTTTTTCATCATTATTATCAGCTTCCTCCTGCTCCTCCTCCTCCTCCTCCTCCTTTTCCTCCTCCTTTTCCTCCTCCTTTTCCTCCTCTTCCTCTTCTATTTCTCCCACTTCGTCTGACTGCTGCGGCCGCTCGTTATTATCATCGTTCGACTTCTTACGAGGCTCTGAATCTTTCTTGCTCTCAACTTTTTCCACGTCCTCTGAAAGTCTGGTCTTTTTTTGAGCTTTGTCTTTCTTGCTTAATCGCGAACTTTTACGTTTTTTTGTAAAGGAATCGGTAGATTTAGTCAAAGAGACGTTCTCATGTGCGGCTTGCATTTCTTGTGGTTTCAAGACCTATAAAAAGACAGTAATCAATACATGAATAAAATTTACGGCGGTAACAAGAATGATTATAGAGTTCACACAACTATCTACTTGGACAAAAGTGTGCACAAAAATTGAAACATAATTATTGGGTTCTCGGTTTATAAAAACGTTGATCCACGTCCACGATTTTCATTATTTCGCTAGTTCAAAGGGAACTTGATGAGTCTTTAACTCTCACAATGAATTGTCACATACTGCCAAAGATAAGCATTATTTATCAATGACCTTAGCTATTATTACAATTCTAAAAGGAATTATACCCAATTGATATGTACACTTATTAAATGGCGTGCTCTACTCTTGTCCTAATGTATGGCGTGATACCTTTTCCGCAGTCTTCTTTTCTGTTTTAAGCAATTTCTTCTCATATTCTTCTTCTAATGTCGGTTTTCGTTGTTTCCTGCTTTTTGTGGTTTCATTAGATCTCGCCTTTCTTTCACCTCGTTTTACATGCTTCTTATCATCATTGCTAGATTTTGAGACCGAAATTGTGCTTCCAGTGGTATGCACGTAAGTTTTCTTAAACTCCAGGGACGGAAGCTTAGCAGGACCAGCCTAAGCGGAGACGCGCGTGTTAGTCGTTTATCTCGTATGCGGGAGCGCAACGTTGTCAAACATACACTATTCTTAAATAAGGCATCGAGTTCACTGTCAACGGCCGCTGACTTGCTTCCCAAAAGGGTTTGTACTAGAGATCCGGGAACGTAGTCAGGCATGGCATTGAGAGGAAAATTGGACGCAATTTAAAAAGGGGTCAGTGCCATGGAATGGTTTTGTCCCCATTCTTCAATCACCATTTTTGACGAGATTCTAGTGTTACCGGGTTATTCACGCTGTCGCCTTAACATTAAATCTAGTCCGTAAAGTAGAAAGTAAAAGATACAAATATCATATTAATCAATTAGTACTGCACCGATTGTAAATAGTACTATAGCCATGGCGAAGAAAAAAATTATTATCACTTCAGCTTCATTATATTGATATGTAGTAGTAAAACTGGATTTTTATAATGTATATTAATGATCAGAAGTAGTAGACACTGTCTGCCAGCCTATTACGAGAAGAGATGTGCGCCGTCACCTTCGATCGAGTTGGATAAAATTACAACCAATAGATTTTCAGAACAAACAACAGAATGCGTCTAATATCACCGCTGAAATGAAAAGACCAGAATGATATCGTCCGCACGTGAGGATCGGTAAAAAGGTACATTTCGTAATATCATGGATCCGGGATGCGTCACAGATATCGAGGGTGGAACTTTCACCTGGGAGTGCTCGACGATGGTGCTGTAAAAAAAGCCACCGAAGCGATAAATTTACTATTATTTTTCACACCTTGAGTAACCCTTCGCACCGTAGCAACGATTTCTGGGAAAGTTTCATAGAGCATTTTGGGACGTACGCGCGAAACAATCTCCTACCTTTCACAAGTTCAAACACAGCAAGTTCACATAACGTTGATCGCCGAGGATGTGTTGACACTCTGTTGCGCGATCTCTATCTGCTTTCAATTTCCGTTAATCAATTCACGCGAGAATATTACGGGGTTATATGAGAAAACTAGAAAATTTATCGTGGGGGGCTTTTGGAACTCGATCGCAATTAATTTTAACACGATCAGTGATTACCATTGGGACGCTCACGACGAGCCAAACTCTCTGTTTTCTGGTGGCGTTCGGTGGTGAGCTTTGCTTTCTGCAACTCCAGATCTTGGTTCCATTGAGGCCAGGGCAGATCGTAGCATTCTCTTCACGTTTCTTATTGCACGGCAATTTTCCCGTGACTCGAGGTATCCGACATAGCGTCGTTTACTTTGTTCACGGTAATTTCTTCCACCACCTGCGCGATTTTACCGAGATTTACAAAGATCGGTCCTATAATTCCTCAACAAGACCTAAACGATGCTCATGGATTAAATCGCCAGGTTAGACCCGACAAACCGAAAGCTAATCAGATTCGAGTTCCACCGTCATCCACCGATTGTGGGAGAGGACATATCGATAGGTATTTCGCTACACGATGTTGACTTATGTCTGAGATAAAAATGATATTAATGCAGTGTGCACGGACTTTGTCCGATAACATCGAATTTTTTTTTCTTAGCACGATGGGGTTTAAAGACCGAAGATTCTCTTCCAGATGTGTTGTAGTTGTTGTATGTCGGTTTGGAATTTATGTCCATTCCGAATGGACATGTATGTCGGATTGGAATAGTAAAGCCAACCAGGTAACAACATTATAAAATCATTTATTGGCATTATGATATCAACCCTACTTGCGTATAAGCAACTTAGTTGTTATAAATATATGCTACTTTAACGTTTGTAAGTTTTAGTATAAGAACTAACTAATTTGTATAAGCGCAAGTCACTTGTGATATTACCACTTGTATTACGTCTTTATATTATATCGTCATATACACTTGAATCATATTTCATGATACCACAAATAGTATTACACGTAACAAATTACGTTTCGTTACTGTCATATGTAATCATATCACAATGTAAACTCTGTCAAATT
>CAJVPJ010000898.1:0-14854 GCA_910592205.1 Paraglomus occultum | reverse complement strand
TGAAAGTATTTGTGTGACAGATTACTAAAGTATCGTAAACTTATGCTACATTTGTCAGTTATCCCGCACAATGACGATGATAATGATAGTCAAACAGACCAGAAGTCCTGTACGACTTGTTATAAGCAAATTCCATGCGTGCACGTGTACTTGAACTCTTTAATAATATTCACAATTTGCAGATGACGAAGTAATAATAAAGACAAGATCACCAAAGTTACCTCATAATGTTTACATCGTACTTAAGCGGATATGTAGTCATTATACATACCATATCAATAACGATGACTTTTATTTGACGTCTCGTTAACATTATTATAAGTCGTACACGGAATTTTGAAGCCACTAACATTATTTTAATATTAAAGCCGTTTACAGAAGATCTGCATTTTTACTAGTAACTTTGTTGAAGATAATAATAATATACTCCGAACCTTTTGTGCATAGTCAATATACTTTAGGTCGGACATTCGATCGAAATTTATCTTATTGCTTATACATGCAGATTTACGACGCGTATTTGCTTATTTGCTTACGATTGAGTCTCTTTATACACAATGTTTATTGCCAGTTTATCGCTTTCAATTTATTATTATCATTGGCTATTCTGATAAATCTTCACTGTGTGCACACACAAAACTGAATTGTTTTGTTTTAATGTATTTATGACTTGATGTAATGAACGGAATAATAAATTAGCAATTTTTTGCCTTGCGCATAAGTAAATCTTGACAAAAAACTTATTGTTCAAGAACTGGCTGCTCGCCAAAGAAAAAAAACAACCTTGCGCGACAGTTCGAATAGCTTACTATGAAAACATAACCGATGAATGCCGCTTTGACATATATCTACGCCGACCAAGTTCAAAAGACGTGATTGAAAACATTGACACTCACTCTAAATAATAACACCCTTTTAATTTTTCAATATCTTTGAAACAAAAGGGTGCAATATTTCTAGTGCGCGGTATGCGCGTATGCAATTGCGACAAGTTTTCATGCAATTTGATAATAATACGGTAAATGAATTATTAATGTTGTGTGAGCGCGCCAAATGTTAATATGTTGTACTTTGAGGCCGTGAAACCCATTTACGTTAATCTTTATATAAAAAATCTTTGATTTCTCTCCGTGAAAAAAGTTTTTGTCAAACAAATGTCGTTAATTAAAACCATGCAACGTTTGGTAATAAATTCGCAAATCACCAATATATAGAGTCAAGTCAAACGAGTATTACGCTATTCGTAATGTTTCTAGTGGTTGAACGCAACAAAAATGTACCGAGTTGGCCACTGTAAAACTCTATGTGAGGGATACGAGGAAGTATCTGGCAGCTTACATAAACAAACTTGTCTAAAATTAGCGATCGTGTGCATATTGTACGCCTTTTTAATCGACTAAAGTTGCAGTTAACTAATAAAACCGCTAGCACAATGAGAGTTGCAAAACGAGTTTATTAATGCAAACACTAAATTATACTAGTACGCAAAAAATGTCCATATTTATACAAAATGTTACTCGACTTTTTAGTTTCGCTGACGCATCCCCACATCACTATTTATGGTGCAAAAGACAAATCATATGCATATAAATATAGAATCACGTTAGCCCGCAAGATACAATAAATAGCATCAATGGGCAAAACTTTCAAACTCTTCGTTGCGGCGATTGTTAACCGCTAGCGTGTGTCCGGTACCTGAAACAGTGGTAAATAAGTAATTAATTATACTTGTGACTTGAATCTTTATAATCAAAAGAATATATTAATACTCACCACCGATCACTGCATTGCAATCTGGGCATCTGCTTTCTACCACTGCACCTCCGCAGTCGGCAATAGTATAAGTGTGTCCATTAGGACAAGTATACCTAGATTGAGTAATCGATTCGAATAAGCTAACGCTTGCATTTCGTGAAAAGAACGAGAATATGAAAGCTTGCATTATGCCTACCAGTGCCCACTCCCTCGCAAGTCATCACTCATCGCTTGGAAGATCTGTAATTTCTCCGTTTTCGTCAACACTCCCCCTTTTGCTAAATTCGTAAGCTCATTGATTTCTTCAATAGTGTTTTCCATTCTTGTTTCGCATTGTCTTTGAAAATGTTCGGCTTGAAGAATAGGAAAGATTTCATGGACGAGGGTTTCAAATCTTTGAAGAATTTCTTTTAGTTCGTTAATTATCTTCTTTCTCTCTGCTTTTCCAATATCATCGTTCGGATCTTCAGCTATTTTTCTGTGTTTGAATTTATATCGGTAATGTCGACATTGCACTTCTGCCAATTCAAGCGTAGCGGTCACATACTGCTTATAGTACTTTGTTTCATGCGCTATTTTGATTATAGTTTGGAGATGCGACATGGTCGATTGAAGAATAAATAAGGCGAAATTAATCCATCCAGGTCTAGTGTCAAGACTTCTGCCATCTTGGTCATTATCGGATAACGCTTGAATTATATAATCAACTTCTTGGAATAATATTTTCTGAACGTTAATTACAATTAAAAATATGTCTAGATAACATCGACGATCTACCACTGGAAGCACCATTCCTACTCCGTGAAGAGATTCGCGTTGGAAAGCAAGTAATGTGCTATCAGCATCGTTTTCTGCAATTCCCATATTCCTGATGGTCGCAATGATGTAATCCATTTCAAGTAGTTTCGACCTATATAGACTTGCTACGGCTGCTTCGAATGCCGTTTTCCAAGGTGGGTTCTTGGTCTCAGCAAGCAGATGCGAAAGATTTGAATATATTTGAATCAAGATATTAGTATACTTGATCCAACAATCATTGTGATCTTGTGGTATCCCGTAACCCTTGCGAAGGTTTGTGAATTCACTCAGATTGGAAAGTTCTTTGATATCGAGGTCTCCTGGAATTTTACGAGCTCCAGTTGGCCTTTCATTAGGCTTGAGAATGGGTTTCTTGATATTGCCGAGAAATTTTTCTCGATTCGTTTCTAAAGTGCTGATACTTATTTGAATTCTTTCGTTATATTGGTTTAACAGGTTCCTGTATTTCGACAAGAATTTCTTGTTTTGTATGTCAAGTATTGCCTTTTTGATAGGTCTTCCGTATCTCTTGACGTTAGTAATCGGACGTCGACATAGTGGACATCTATGAATGCTTCCCAATTCGTTTGGAAGAGTGCAAACTTTGGTCCAAATCTTTTCAAAGTCCGCCTCACCATCGATACCGTCATAATATCTCTTCATTTCCAACTGTTCGTCGAGATAGGCCATAGTAAACGCATGCTTACATTCTAAAACAATCATTCGATTAATACCCCAATCAACTTCGCCAAATTCCTCCAACATTGCCACGTTAGATGTTTGCTTTCGTATATCGGGTGGAGCACAGACGGGACAGAATTCGGCAGGAACACATTCTTCTCCACATACGCCAGGACATCGGTGATTGCAGGGTAAGAATTTCTCACATTGTTGGTTGCATGGCAGTCGAATACAAGGAGCTCCGCAACTGAGTGGACATTTGCTTTGATGTTTACATTGCCAATCACACGGCTCAGCGCAGACATTGCATGGTTGAGAGCATTTTTTGTTGCATGTGGAATGTCTACATCTAATCATGCACTTTTCTTTGCATGGTTGACAAGGCCTTCCATCATGACATTTATTCGCACAACGGTGTTCACAATACAAATTGCGTCCACACGCTTGATTGCATGGGGAATGGTTTGTCTTTGTCACATGACCGTTTGCATCCAATACTGCTTGCTTTGTAGCTGATGCTTGGATAGATCTGCGTTGACACTCTTCACAGTTCGCAGAGCAAGGATGACCACATTTTAACAGCATTCCGCATTTTTGACTGCATTTAACGTCTTGTATCGCTTCAAAACAATGTCTTTTTTGTTCGTGGCCACACCTGGGGAGAACGCAATCAATGAGCTCCTCACATTTAATCGACGTCGGATCACATGCTTTATAACAGGGAGCTTTCTTTTTAATATGTCCACAAGGTAATTCGACATTATTGATTGTTAAAGTACAGTTCCCACATGGCTCTCCACAAATTTTTTGGCATGCGTGTCGACATGAATCGTGTAGTCTCTGACATGGTTTATAACACATGACGCCAATGTGATCAGGGTCGTCATAGTGACATTTGTATTGACATACGTGACCACATTTCAAGGTGAATCCGCATGGTTCCTGGCATCCACCGTCTGGTGCGAATTCGGAAAATTGTTCGGGTTTTTCGACGAAATTAATCGTATCAGTATGTCTTTCGCATTGCAATGGGAACGCACTGCCTAGTTGGCAACGTTCTCTGAGCGTATTAATTACGCCTGGCCACATTTTGTTTCCTTCTCGTTGCGCTTTCTCGAAAAGGAGGTTGGCATTCCCCAGCAAAAACATACCATGTTTAGCGCGAGACAACAGCACGTTGGTACGGTTCGTTGATTTCAAGAAACCAATGGTAGCTTTGTTACTATGTTGGGATATATTTCGGACAAGTGATATGATGACTATTGTCGCTTCTTCTCCTTGATAGTTGTCAATGGTACGCAGCGTAACCTGCCTCGTCAGTGATTTTTTCAATGCTGTGGGTATAGCCGCCGATGTTGAGGCTTCGTCGGTAGAGTCAGTTTCTACCAACTCTTCCTCTTCAGCCATCATGGCAATCTGCTCGTTGTCTCTTTCATCAATGACGACTACAAATTGCTTATTCAGCGCATCTCTTATTTTGATCATTTGTCCCAAATAGGGCGTCAACACGGCAATATCACCATCTTTATCATAGCCGTTCCTAACAAAATATTTTACCATTTCGACAACCATCTTCACTTCGAATGAATTTGAATGCGATTGCATCGCAAATTGGTTACTACCAGCTGCATCTTCCGGATTCATATGATCAAAGAAGAAAAGATTATATGGTGTTCCGCGCACAGGAGGGTACTTTGTCGTAACTTCATGGTCTATGAGACCAGGGTACAGAGTGTCTCTTACTAGATCGGCTATTTCGCCACGCATCCGTCTCTGAGTTAACAATTTCACCATTGGCTTTTTCTCGTTTACCAAACGTTCAAATAGGGACCTGTCGAGCGCGTAGTTTTTGCCAACGTCAGAGTCTAAACTAAGACTGTATGTCGCAACGTGTGGTCTAAGTTGCAGGTGATCACCAATGAGAATGAGATGTTGTGTCGCATTTAACGGTGCAAGAATGTGAGCTTCCAATACTTCGCCCGCTTCCTCGCATACGATTATACGCGGAGATACCGAACGTATCAGTGATTGGAATTTGGCCGCTCCATTTGTAGTCATCCCAATTACTTGAGCGGATTTGAGTATTTCCTTTCGAACTCCATCGTGAATATCTGGATGTTATCGGGACATAGACAGCCAAGATTAAACACGGTATGAAAGCGCAATGATGAGTGGTCGGTGAGTAGTTTGTGAACGCGTAAACTACTTACCATCAACTTCCTTCCGTTTCTGTGTGTGTTGCTTAACCACTTCCGCTAACTTTTCAGTAATCTCTTCGTTTACCAGTTTTCTCCAATGATCATGTAATCTCCTTCGCTCAATAATGCTCATATCCCACACATTACTACCATAATTGCATTCCTCAAGCAAAACATCCAATGGTCTGTCCGTTTCTGGTATTTGTATTTGTAACGTTTGCAACCAAAATTGATTGTTTGATGATTCAGGATTAATTTCTTCTTCGTTAACCATTGATATATCTTCGTCTTGATCTTGCAAAAACTCAAATGGGTTCTCGGTATGTTTATTTTTCCCTTTTCTCTGTTTGCGTTTTTCCTTTTCCATTTCAATATTTCTCAGGCGTTCGATGGTTTGCTGTTTGCGTCTAATGTCGGATCCGTGGACCCATTGGCCAAATAGCGATCCCGGCTCACGGCCCTTCCCACCACCAACATACTCCCATCCTTCGTTATCATCTTGATTTATTTGCGTTTTATTAAAGTCGACTGCATATCCATTATTGGGATCCGAGTCTTCTTCTTCCAACTCGATAAACTCTGAAGAAAAATCTATCGGGCCTTCCGTCAGTTGCTGATAAACCGGACTGTAATCGATCATGAGCAACGTTTCTACATCCTTTTGACATATCAATTTGTGTTAGATTAATACGCGTTGGGGGTGTTGTCAACAGTGTGACTAAGGCTACTTACGCTCCATTCCATTGTCTTGCGAGCCAATCGATCAGTCAACCCTTTTGCTTCTTCCGATAGAGCCTCCAATTCACTATAGGCAGCCCCCAACATGCGTCTTAATGGAAAAGATGTAACGCAAATGAATGCAGTGGACGTAAATATGCGGTGCAGGGTATAACGTAGTTCACATATTTGATGTGCAGTCATAATCAATTACCTATGCTCAGCGGACTTTGTTTGTTTGCGAGAGCGTTCTTCCAAAGCAAATTCTTTGATCGCTTCTGACTTTGATCGACTTCCCAATCGAACGATATCTTTCACCCCAACGTGCAAGAGATTTTCCAGGAACTGATCCAGTGCATGATTAGTAAAGCCTGTAACGATAACAAGAACGGTTATTAAGAGATATTATATGGATTACGAGCAAAACGCCGTTTTTGATACTTGCATATCGTCAACACGGGACCAACGGAAGAAGCTTTCTGATTTGATTCATCCAAGAGGACTTTCATCAATTCTACTCCGACGTACGTCTATCGGTATTAAATAAGAACGTTAGGGATATCTAAAACGCAAACTCATAGAATTGAACATTAACCAACCTTTCCGGTACCGGGTGGCCCTGCGTTACAGTATTGTGGATTGTAAAATTGGTTAGAGACAAGTCCGACTCGCTATCAAGAAAAACAGCATATTAATAAGTTGTTACTATACCTTCGATCAGGGCAATTTCTCTGCACAATGAGTAGACTAGCGCTTCAGCCTGACTTTCATCCAACTTGCCTGATTGGACTAGCGTTTGCACAGCCAAATGTCGTGAAAGCTCATTAACGGGCTCTAACGTCAAAGGTGCCTTCTTATCCAGCAATGCCGACAGATCAAACTTAAAACCAGGCGCACGTGCATACAATGGCGGTTCGAGTTCCGCGGATAGGTCTTCTTCATTTGCCGGGGCAAGATGTCGAGAAAACGGGAGTGCTCCCGGATTGGAATCCTGGAGCGCTTTCAATATGTGAACGTACGATTCAAAGTAAACTCCGGTAGATTCTACCATAAACCGATCAGGGTGTTTAGGTCCAGTCTCCGATAGCCTGCGGGCAAGTGCCATATCCTCTAACACGATTGGATATATCGAACTTTCGATAAAGTGGACGCTTATTATCGCTTCATCTACATTCTCTGACATTATGTTTTCATTTCTTTCGGCAATCACTAACGTACGAGGGTAACATGTAAGTCTCACCAATTATTGTGCAAAAAAAAATAAAAATCAACGATATGTACACTCACCTCCGAAATAAAGCGAAAAGGCACTCTTAGAACCCGCAACGTCCTGGTTCGCTTCATAGTCATTAGCCCATAACACGCAAATTAAACTCCCATGCATTAATTTTCTTGATCTTTCCCAATAAAACTTTCTCTGATCTTTAGTTTTGATAGCTTTGGGCTGTTTAAATCCTACTCGAATCAGAAACCCTCTGTTTCTATTCACTTGAATATCCTTAAACTTGACATGCGTATAGACATTCAAGTCTCCACCGCTGCGGTTTCCTTTATCTGATTTGAATCTTCCGCCCTTCTCTAACAGTTTCGCTATCTGCGATTTGTCCTTGTCTAGACCGGCTAAAAAATCGTGAAGACCAATGCGCAATGGGTTTAACATGTCTTCGCGTACGAGGCGGAATTGAGTGTCCAACAGACGGTCTGGACCGGGTTCGAGAAAGTGAGGAGTGGTGGGGAGAGTCGAAGGAAGAAATGGGTTGCGTTTGCAGAGAATCTCGTCTGCAGTGGGAACTACTCGTATTTCTTGGAAATTAACCGCATCATTGTCATGACGCTTCCCATGCTTTGAAAGTTCACCTGAGGAATACCAAAGAAAAAAAAAAGATGAATATCTCATTATATCAAAAAGTACACGAGACGATGACTATACCTGGTGGATCGTACGATCGACACAAGTCCAACTGCATGGCTGCAGTTATAGCTTCTTTATTCAAGCCAACGTTTTCGAACATTTTCTTTGTAACTTCGTCACCCCTCTCTAGGCTTTTTCTTCCCGAATCCAACATTTTTTTCATTTTACCCAGCTCCTTGTCTATCACAGTAAAACAATACGACCCCAGACCGTCACTCTGCGATAAGATATCTCCATACATGAGACCGTCCGACAAAAAATCTTTCCACGCAATAGTCGCCTGTTCCAATCTTCCTCCAATCTTTTGTAGTGTCACGTTCACCCTAGCCTCTTTGATTCTGCCGAGTATTTCGTTGACAAATCGCACAAGCACTAAAAGTATCTGAGCATAACTGACAGGTATGAACGCATTCGCGCTGAGGAGATCCTGCTCTGTAGTAGATGTATCTTTTAGTGATTTTCTGCGTATTAACTCGTCTACGCAGCGCAATATTTGATCATGAACAATGGTGTCCATGTATGTATATACAGTTGAATAGATTATATTCACTTGTTTTTCGAGTGTTGATTCTCGAACGCTGTTCCGAACAAGCAGTGCTATGAAAGGTAACACCACAGACTGGAAGGAAACCGATCTATTGCCGACTCCCGCGTCAACGTTTATCGACGAGTTACAAATAAATCTTATCCTCGGTATTCCCATGTGGCTTGACAGTTTGTTCACCACCTCTTCAGCAAATGGGTTGCCGGGAGATGACGCCACGAGACATGAATTAATAAATGATCTCATATCAGCATGATTCCAATCTTCCTCCTTCCTGAGCAGATATGGCCATACTCTGTCAGAGACATTAAATTCTGGGGGGAAAAACACAAGCGAATCACTACCGCCACTAGCAAGAACAGATGACTGAAAATTTTCAATGAGCTGGTTCTGATAATTCCTAAAGCCTTCGCTTTTCCTGGCTTGACGCTCTTCTCTTGTGAGTGTTAGTCTTTGTCGTTGTCGCAGCAGCAGTAATTGTTGCTGCTGTTGCTGCTGTTGCTGTTGTTGCAGCTGTTGTTGTTGCAGCTGTTGCTGTTGCAGCTGTTGATGTTGCTGTTGTCGTTGTCGCTGTTGTTGCTGCTGTTGACGCTGTTGTTGCGGAGTGGAAGAGCCGGACCCTTGCCTTGAACCCTGTGCATTTGGAGCTTTGGTTTTCTTTTTGCCCATTTCTTAGACGTTATAATTCGTAAACGTTATCCTAGGGTTTTTGCTCCCACTTGAAAATGACCGTGTATGCTAGTCTGGTTATGAATAATTTGGAATGATGACATAGTTCTTATACTTATCTAATCATTATCCTGCGGTTATGGCAATCGGAAATCGCTCAACATTGTCATCTTTAAAGGGAATGCGTGTAACGTAATATAATTCCGCAGCATTACAGGTAAAATGATTGGGCGGAATTGAGAATGCCATTCGTTACATAACGATAAACTTCACACCAACACAAGACGAACAGAACATATTGTTACAATTGCATCAACCCCTCATTCTTATTACTATATATATAGTTAATCTTATAATTACCCAATCAAGTAAACGGCTGGTGTTTTGTTGAGCCATCCGCTCACAATTTATTACCCACGCTCCATGCAGACCTAATCAAGCTCATGAAAAACAAGTTGTGGTTAAGCATCGAATCTTATACTATTTCAAAGTAAAAAGTAAGGTAATTCACGTCTTTACCATCTTGGTCTCTGCCTTTCCTGTCCACTCGACCATTATTTGATTTCCAGGATATAAATACGGATTGATTGTTATGTAGAGATGAAGATCAAAGATAAGGTTTGATAAATCACATGAGCGCCACATGGTACTGTGTCATTATTACACATTTCCCATGAGATATTGTCAGCGCCGGAAAAAGCAAGACGATATATTCTTGCTCAAGCACTGTTTAATTCACTCGTAGAAGATAAAACGGAAGACGTCAGAAGAGTACCACGCGGTTGTTAGCAAAATGTGGGACGCCCCCTAGTGCAAGTTCTGCTATGTCTACGGTAGGGGGTCAATATGAAACACCTACATTGGCCCTTTTACATAAGGCAAGTGGACCAATTTGTTTTATGGTGAAACCGTTATAATGTGTCCATTTTTTCGAGTGTCTGGACCAAAGAATTATGGAGATATTGAGATCTTCTGGCAACAATTGAGAATGACGTGTCATTACGAAAACTGTGTAATTGCTGAATAACGCGTGCGTTATTTACGTTTAATTAAGCACTTTTTGATCGGCTCTTTATTTAAAGACTCAAAGGTGTAACGTTTACGCCGTCCACATTAGAAGTGCTCAGTCTACATTGGAACTACGTACTCGTTAAATGTATACTACGCTGGATTTGGGCAAGTATGTGAATTATCTAATGCGTGAATAAAACGTATGATCAAGTAGTAGATTCGATAATAATAAGCAAACGTTCAATCAAACGTAGGAACTGGATTGAGATTATGAGTGTGTGCAACTATTCACGACTACCGACGAGTGTAGGAAACTTGATCAAGCATACGGCACGCTCTCAGATCAGATGTGGGATTTTGCCGACATGCAAGTATTTGTAATCTTTAATGCACATTATTACGCATATGAATACAGTGTATGATGTATATTTTATTCAATAGCATTGAAAAGTTCTGAATGACAGATGATACTTGATTAACAATTATTTTTAAAACGAGATTCGTATATATTATAAGAGTATTCACACTGTATTTAGGACTTGACATAACGTTTAGCTTCATCTGTTCTTTGAAATATTAAGAATATAAGCCATTGCTCCTGCTATATTATTAAGACGAGTCCCCCTCTAACACTTTGGGCGTCCCGCTAATCTGTTTGCAATAAGTCGACCATAATAAATGGTAGCTAATTCACTTCATAGTGCAACCGTATTTACCAAACTTGTGTGAGAAAGTAACCAAACCAACTATTAAATCTATCATACTACTTGGGTGTAATTTTTCCTTTACTCTGACTATATGAGAAGTTGATGATTTGGGCTACAAATTTGTTATTGTGGGCACATACTGTACCTTTCCTGACCACAAGCGTAGTAACATTTGCAACAGATCACCACAACCTCAACTTTGTATCCAAACTCTTCATACTGTTTGATAAATTTAGCACCCAAACCGTGCCACCAAGAGGTTAGACATGCAAAAAATGAGAATAATAATGGCCCATACCATATCAAAGAGACAAAGAAGAAACAGTGACCAATAACAACGTGAATTTACTGTTATAACATAGTACAAATAGCTTTATTTTCTTTCGTTTTTGGAGGTCTGCGCAAATTGAGGAAAAATTTCCGTGTTTTTGTCTGCAATTCTTGAAATAGCATTTAGTTTCCAAGCAAAAACATTTTTGCGCGTTCATACTTTTATTACTAAAACTAGAATGAGAATAATAAAAGACATCGTTTCTTCGGCTTCACGTATTGCGTGTATTTATAATAGTTAAGTGAAAGTGATGCAGGTAAATAATATATTACAAATATTATTTAATCACACACACCGGAAATAATTCTTCGGTCTTTAGTTTGTGTGGTGTAGTGGAATAATTGTTCTTATAGTGTAAATATAGATATTATTTTTGAACGTTTGCTACAAACTATTCATATGCTATGTCGATAGACTTTTCGTAACACGATCATCACATGTGTTTCTGAAATTAAAGAGTTTCATTCGCTCTGGGAAAGAAGCTGTCCAGTTGTCATTATGAAATTTTGAAACAAAAAAACCAAAACGACATAAGCAATTCAACGTTTTTGCGATTTGTATAAATTGTCTTACGGATATACAAATTTGTAATGTATTGATAACAATAAAGCTTCATTTGTGTCAATATCTGGTGTTTAATGGTCTTAAATTGGTTTTTACTTGAAACAACCGATTACACAATAATTCGTATTGTAAAATATGCATACTTATTAAGGTATTAACCAAATAATTTATTATTACATATGAGAAACAATCGCGATATTATGTATGATATTACACTACACTAGGCGAAATTCATAAGGTTGCAACTGTCAATATATAACACGCATAATAATAACCCGTTCTCCTTCCCCAAAATACAATGTTATCTAAAATATAAACGAACAACCCATCGAACAATTCCATATTATGTACATACGACCGACCAAACCTTGACGCAACAACGACGACGACGCGGATTTTATCGACCATATACTCAAACTCATTGTACATATATTGTATCGCTACCAATAAACCTCCCCTCTCCTCCAACGCGCAACTACAGCGTTATCAGCTTTCACCGTCATTCCGTATTACGACACATGCGACGGTTTGGATAACTCACAACCAACCTCTTTAACATTTCCCTCCTCGATCGCCAATCAAATTTTTCACCCCTCTTTAAAATAATTCTTGCGGATACTCTGGATTTTACCGTCCTCTGAGGTAGCGTTGGAATTTCTTGAGTGCCCTTTAAACAAGATGAGAAATTTTCACTGAGTACTTGTTAAGTGGTTATTGTATCCGAAGTTACGCTGCCACTGGGTGAGAAATATCTGAATCGAAAGCGCATCGTGGCCACAGTAGTCGTAGTATTTGTGTATCATATAAGACACACTTGATGTATATACGTGGGGCGGTTGAAAAGTTTTGACCGTCTATTATTTGTACATAATAATTTACACAAGTCCTTCGAAATAGTCTTCTTGAACGTCTATGCAAATTTTCAGCCGCCTCTTCCAAACCTCAATAGATTTGTAATAATCGTCTTTTGGGATGCTGTCAACCACTGCTTGAACGCCACGTGCAAGAAGACTATTTACATCATTATAACTCCTTCCAGCAAGTTTTTTTTTTAGTCTTGGAAATAAGGAAAAAGTTGCAGGGGGACAAATCTAGACTATAAGGAGGGTGAGGGAGCAGTTTTATTGTAACACCTTTTGACTAATTGATGCGTATGTGGTGGTGCATTATTATTATGATTGTAAACCACGCCATTTTTCACTGGTATCCATTTAGCTATTACTTTCGAAACCTAAATGCTTATGAATAATGTTTATTGCCCTCCCATGGCTAATTATAATGCCTACATTTTTTTCTAATTCTCTTGTTGCTATATTATCTGTTATATATGAGGTTTTTTATTGATAGCTTCTGCAATTAGATCCATATTTTTTGACTGACAGCTTTATTAGGCCATCCTAAATGTGGTTTTTTCCCCCCACTTTTAAATTTATCAATCCACTGTCTATTGTTACAATTGAAGGTGCATCACTACCCCATGCATGTGACAAAAGTTGGTGAATTTCCTTGGCCTCCATCTTGTTCTTCCAGGTAAGAATGAAGGATCTATAATTGCTGCAGGCAATTGAAATCATTGGTTTTGATATCAGGTTTTTGAAATTACTTTTCTCACAAACTAGCAAAGTAATTGCAATAGTGTTTTTTTTTTTTTTTTTTTTTTTTTTTTTTTTTTTTTTTTCAGAAAAAGCTCCAAACTCACACTTATGGCTTAACTTTTTTGCAAAATTTCCTTTTTGAATAAAATTAGACAATCAAAACTTTTCAACCGCCCGCCCCAGTATATCTGAAGTTACGCTGCACAACGGGTTGTCTTCATTGGATTATGCTAATTGTCGAGATGGCTGCGGTCTAACCCACTACAAGTACTAGGCATGTTCTTGGAGTTTTGCTGAAGGTTGAATAGGATATATTTAAGTCACGATGTGGTGATAATGTAGATACTGAGGAAGTATTGGTGAACGTTCAGTTCAGTTACCAAACCAGCTGGTGTACATGGCCGCCACCAGTTGTGTGGTGAATAAAATACTTAACCATTGAATTGAAAGCACATCGTGGCCATAGCTTGCGAAAAGTCGCCAGTCAAGGCGCACGGTGGATGGCCTGCTGTGAACGTTTTTTAATTGGTTTCAACCCATTACTCATTCTTAAGAACGGGATTTATTTCTCTGATGGAAATATTTGTAAACACGTTACAGTTATAAACTACCCTATGATAATGATTTAGATTAGACAATTCGCGTGACAATAACTTTCATCATGGATTTTAATTGTATTATACAAACTGACATCTAAATTAATAACTTTGTAAGTCCATTTTCCTTTTTTGCAAAGACAATGTTATAAAAAGCGGATAATAATAAACAGTTGTAACTTTATTTGGTTCAAAAATAACTCCTCCCATTGCTCACTTACAATGTTCTAAGCAAAATAATCCAATATTCCGCTGGCCCTGTTGAATAACCTAACAGTAAACATGCAGTTTTATTTTTGACTCAACCCATAATGATAACTAATTTATTTATTGAAAAAAAAATAAACCCGTAAATTACAAATTTATTCAAAGAGCGGTTGAGTCACTAAATTATAAGCAGTGGGGATGATATTAATATTGTAGACTGACTCATTAATAACCAATTATTGTCTTCATACCTGCAGCTGAATCTGAATCATAACTATTTCTTGGTTTAGGCAAATCTCCAGTAGGTAAGAGCACACTAGAATATTTACTCTCCTTCTCGAGACGTGATAATGGCTTTACATTATTATAATAGATAGAATTCCACATGTTGTCACTAGATTTATCCTTGCTCGCATCTTCGATAATATCGCACATTTCCCAGAAAAGTTTCCGTGCATCAGGACGCTTATCAGGATCAGCATCACAACATTTCTCAGCAAGTTTCTTGTATTCCTCTGGCGCAGAATCAGGCATCGACGGTCGCAGTCCCTCACAAACACGTATCGCCA
>CAJVPJ010000897.1:0-14862 GCA_910592205.1 Paraglomus occultum | reverse complement strand
TTATTATTATTATTATTATTATTATTATTATTATTATTATTATTATTATTATTATTATTATTATTATTATTATTATGAATATTTTCCGAGTTGATCACGTGATTAAGGTTAATATATCGTGTTTCTCTGGATCGTTCTCTCTTGTTTTAATTTCGTTGAACTTGTGTTAATACGGAATACAAATCGATCGGTAGATGATGTTTCATTGGTTCAAAAGCCTTGAAAAGTGAAATAGTAACACAGTATTCAGTAAATTGAGAACGCCTATCAAATGTATCATCGCGCTGTCTCCCGATCCACTCTTACGATTATACGGAATTATCTTGGACGTGATTTTACTTTGCGGACTCATCGTCGGACATTCTCGAGAACGTCTGGTACACTTAAAGAATCAACAATATCTGCCAAGAAGACAAATGAAGAGTGGCGCAAGACATTGTCACCCCAACGATATCACATACTCCGCGAGAAGGGGACGGAAGTCAGAGGTACTGGACTGTACAATGAACATAACGAGACCGGTTAGTAATGATAAGTATGTGCATGATGGAAGAGCTATGACGATGTCATCATTTGGGTTAAAATGTATTCGAATTATGTCAAAGCGGCGCAGCTCATTAATTAATTACGTCTTACCATCGCATAGGAGTGTATCTGTGTGCTGCTTGCCATAGCAGGCTATATGAATCGTCTCATAAATTCAGTTCGGGATGTGGATGGCCCGCATTTTATGACTCTGTTCCAGGTTGGTTTGTCGAACAGTTTCTGAGAAACGTACCCCGCAAAGGTTGACGTTCATGCCATGATCGGTTTGCAGGAGCTGTGAATCGTAACTTGGATACATCATTTGGGAGGATTAGGACTGAGATTACTTGCTCTAATTGTGACAGCCATCTTGGTCATGTTTTCCAGGTGACTAGGTGAACGACTTAACGTCATCTTTTCTTCATGACCATTAATCATGTTTCTTTTTTATAATAGGGGGAAGGATACAATTATACTCCGGCAGATGAACGCCATTGTGTAAACAGTCTGAGTCTCAAATTCGAACGACCAGATGGCAGCGTCGATGATAGCGAGGATAAATAAACAAAGCGGTAAAAGTGTCTATGTAATGAAAGTTTCTAGCTAGTGTATTTTATTTATCTATAATAAACATATGTTAACCCAATTACAATATAACTTCCGTAATCGACCTTCACAAATCAATACTCGGTTTATTTTTAAATTTTTTCGTTGTTCTGAGAGCTGCTCTGCATCTGAATTGATTTCCATAAATGCTAAATACAGTATCGCGTATGTTCACTGTAAATACACTATGACCCTTGGGAATATTTTTAAGCTCGTCAGAAGACGTTATTATCTTGAACATGTTCTCTGTCTCCTGAATCATTATGCCAGAAACGCCAATGTATGATGCGCACTTTGATTTAGAGACTATAAACAAGAAGTATTGGTTAAAATGAGACCTCTCGAGTAGCGAGCGAGCCAACACTCTTA
Organism: Paraglomus occultum; assembly: GCA_910592205.1. NCBI lineage: Eukaryota > Fungi > Glomeromycota > Glomeromycetes > Paraglomerales > Paraglomeraceae > Paraglomus > Paraglomus occultum. The sequence continues at coordinate 13,362 of CAJVPJ010000897.1, read as the reverse complement.
TTCGATTTTCACCTGTCATAATAGCTCCATGCAAATCAGCTTTCAGTAGCTTTTGCGCAAACCCAAACGAATTCGATGTTCCATATAACTCGTTTATATATTGCGTCCATAGCTCGTGCAATGGCACAAACAGCTCGTACCTACACAAATCATCCAAATATAAGAGACGTTCATTCTCTGCGAAGACATTAATCACAAACTATACCTCCAACATTTCTTTGGAATATCATAAAGTCCTAATGCTCTCTTCTCTTTCGCAGTGACTCCCTTTTTTCGCTTCTTCTTCTTTAACTCTTTCTTTTTTTTGGTCTGATCCGAACTTTTCAATGGATTATCTAGCAATATGACTTTGTTTTTTATTCGTTTTGAATATGCTTTCAAGGCATCCTTGGTTGGATTAGGTCCGAATATGAAATCCGGAAGAACCGGTTGACTTGATTGCTGATTACATAGAATTACCAAATCAATACAAGTAAAAACAACAAATGACGATGACATGACAAGAAAAAAGTGGGAATACCTGCCTCACTACTCGTCTGAGAAGGTTTTACGTAGTCCGGTAAGGGTGCATATAGCTTACTTTCGCGTCTCTCTTGATATTAATAAACATCGTGTATAAGACCAGTTGATCGTCTATACAATTCATTCATCCAAAAACTTACCATCCATAAGTTAACCAATAATACATAGTTTTCTGCAGAATTATTTATGTATGCATGTGACTATCCACGATCACGTTTCTTTAAAAAAGGCAAGTTTGAGGCTTTTTTCAATCTCACTTAAAATCCAATGTCTCAAGAACAAACGTACGTATTAAAATTCATGATAAACAAGAGGGTTGATTGAACGATTGATATAGGTTATCGTTAGGCTAAATCGAAGGGGAGGGGGGGAGGGAAGTAATTAATGGTCAATTCTGTCTGCAAGTATACATATACTATATTGTAATATAAATAATTTATTGTAAATTGTTTATACAAGAATCAAGCCCGAATTGCTCGTCTTTGCCTAATACTCTTTCCTCATCCACTGTGTAGCAACCCGTACAAAGTCGTCGTAGCAGCCGAGAACTCTCCAATATCTCATAATGCAGTTAATTTTGCATTTGATCTCTGCTCACGTCTTTCGTGTCCATTTACATTGACCGTGGTTTACATCATCGCCCTCAATCCAAGCACGAATATTCCATTTCTGTAAGTGATTTTCTGAATAGATCCGCGCCAAGGCGGGGGGAGGAAGAAACAAACAATGTAGACTGTTTTCAGTAGACAAATTACCGAAACCTTGCGATGAACTAATACTCTCGCATTCAATAGATCAAATCTTGAAAAAGCCAATAATCTTGATATCCAGCTTGAAGCAAAAGAGACAGTTGCAGTATTGCAAAAATATTTGGAAAAGTTTAAAACGTTGACTGTGAGTGGACAAGAAAAAAGAGAGAGAGAAAGAGAAAATCGCTAATAACTAGTTACAAACACTTTTGAGATAATTTCCTATTTTCAATCATGCTCTTTTTATAGCCAAGGGTGAACTATACATTTGTTCAGTCTGAAGGATATGGCACTGTAGGCGAAAACCTGACGCATTACATAACAGTTGAACACCCGGATACTAACTTGCTAGTTATTGGAAGTCGAGATTTGGAGGGACTGCAAAAGGTGAATGATGTTGCGCGCGCGATACTTGTTATTTATACTCGCAAAATTGTACGCATTATGTTCGAGATAACTAACACAGACACAAATGCTACCCGTCGAACGTAGATGATACTGAGCTCGACAAGCGAATATGTATCAAGACACATAAAGGTCCCTGTCGTTATAGTCAAACCACATGATAAATTAGACGACTGTACAAGCCGGTGAAGGAAAACCGTTTACAAGAAGTATTGGATTACCCGTCTTATCAACCATAAGTTTATTCGTACAGAACAATATCATTACAAAGACCCCGAAATAAGCCCATTATAATTACTATTACATAACTTATTCAACTCTACCATCACACAACCCTAACCAAAACCCAAATCGAAAATGCCGTGAATGTAAAAATTTGATATTTCGGTGTTTACCTTTTTAATCACGTAAATCTGGCTCACTTAAAACTTCTTCTCTCGCGTGATACTCCTGACCATTGCCTTGATTCTCCTGACCATTGCCTTGATACGCCTGACCATTGCCTTGATACGCCTGACCATTGCCCCAATCGATTAGTGCTCCCGGGCTAGTTGCTAGCATTGCTTCCCCCGGCTGTGCCGCCGGCTGATTTCCGTTGTTGCTAGCATACCCAGGGTCTGTCCTTGATCTTGGAGGTGCCGGTCTACTCTTGAACCTATTTCTCCTGGGTACGTTAGATCCGTCGTCGCACGTTACCACAATATGTTGGTCAGCAGATGCTCTTCGTCTCTTTGATGCCAGAATAACTTGGTCACCACTAGCCAATGGAATTGCCAGCCCAGCGCGTACGTCTGTTTCATCGTATATTTCCTCCTGAATTAATTCTTCCAACACATCTTCGAGTGTGATAATGCCAATGGGTTCACCATTATCAGTGGATGTGACGATCGCCATGTGACTCCGTCCTTCTTGGAACGTATTTAGCATGTCAAACGACGGAACGTCAGCTCTCACACGTGGAACTGGATATATCGAAAATCTATTAAGAGGCCTGCCTTCATCAGGATTGTAAAGCAGAAAAGACTAGAAAAATAAAAGATGCATCATGGAGCGTAAGATGACTACTTACAACATTTGTTGGTCATGCCACGCGAGTGTTATAATGTACTGTTGGATGCGTTACCTTTACCAACAAGACTCCGATGATGTTTTCCCTCCATCCTTTATATACGGGAATCCTTGAATGACCTCTAATTGCAATCTCTTCCATAGTTTTCCTGTCAATGACGGCATCATGTGGCATCATGAACGCTTCTGATATCGGTGTCATTGCAGCTTCGACCGTCTTCTCCTGCAAGTCAAGTGCCCCTTGTATTATTGTCACAGTATCCGACACAAGATCGCCTCCACGTTCAGTTGATGTCTCATGATATTGAATTAACTCTTTGAGTTCTATTTTTTGTTTGTGATGAAATCGTCAATTACAATTATCAACAAGCACTAAAGTTCGCTGATCTGATTTTCAATATACATGCCTGCGCGCTTATATATTAAACCGTGACTTTTACCCAGCAGATAGTCCAATAAGCAGGCTATTGGATATGCAACAGGAAACTATTTAAAAGAAGTTTCCGTTAGCAAAAATGCAAAGAGAAGAACCATACAATTCAACAAAAAACTTACACATATCCAAATAAAGATTTTAACAGGCCTGTTACGAATAAATCACTTATGGTTAATAGATGACGTTACATCCATGATGGCAAAAGCCGAGCACTCGATGACCACACATACCAAGCAAAAAATGCACCAACAGCTAGCCCAAATCTAGAACATATGCTCTGCGGTATGATTTCTCCAAATATGACAATAAGAGCACTCGATATCAGAATGGCAATTAAACCTCCACCGATTAAATCATCCATTATAATAGGCAATGTTTCATTGACGACGACATTAGCCAAGAGAAGTGTAACGAGCAGCAGATGTCCATTTTTGCGAATTGGCTGAATGCGTGCAGCGTACTTTCTGTTAAACAACGCAACGAAATGATGTGGTCATTCGATAAACTTGTTTAAAAGCGTCAGTTTTCGATGCCAAACTCGGATTACCTCTGTTTAGCATCACCAGAAGTGGCCAATATATGAAGATTTGTTTCATCCAAGCTCATCTACCAAATAGAAAAAAAAGATTGAACAATATATATCAAATTTGCGAAATTAATTGGGTTATGAGACTGTGCATGCTGTTTTTACGTACTAAGCCAAGCGTTAAGCCTATACGAATGACGAAATAATAGATTCAATTAATTTTCATCCCATCTGATAGTCTAAGCGCCTGATAAACGTTTCTCACCAGCAAACAATCCACCTACAAGGACCAATACAACAGTCAATGTAAGTTTGAACCAGAATTCTTCTGGTGACATATCTTCCTTTAAATATCCATGTATACTCGTCTGACGATAAAGTAAAGCCATTTGAAGTATTCAAAAGTAGGAACCCGAATTAGTGGAAACTTCATTGGTTGAAATTTTATGCCAAATATTTTGACGTGTAATTCGCATGGCAACTCTTGTATCACAAACCTTGGACGTATGATGATCTGGCAGCGCAGTCATTTTAACTCCAGAACCATGTTATTTACTGTCTCTTTCCTTCACAGGTATCTATCTCTGCAGAATAGGATTTATTGTTCTCGTATGTGGGCGTTTTATGAGATCAACGCTTATTATCTGCTAACATAAGCACGTATCTCTTTGAAAATATCCAACACAGGCTAGATCATTAATAAAGCTAAGGGATATTAAATCCTTTATTAAAAATTAGGCCAATTAACGACCAACTTTCTTTATTAGGCGCACCCGTGGCTACTGATCCGTTGATTACGTACGACAGAGTCAAAAGCTGCCTTTTTGCCGTTCTCGTTTTGTTTGATGATAAGATCTCTCGGATTAATTTGAGGAGGAAAAGGAACGACTATGTGAGGCAAAATAGGAGGGAGCTTCTGATGACAAGCGGGCGACGTCATTATTTGAGCCTCGTATAATTACCCAGTGGTGCTGAAGGTTGTGATCATCACAGTTTAAACAACTGGTCAGTGGTATAAAATTAACAAATATGATCTTCCCCATCCATATACTGCAGTTAGTTGGTTCTTAATAGAGATGAATAAAGTTGTTTCAATTCAGCACATATCAATGCTAGTGTTTCCGTATCCTTTTGCTTTTAGCAGCCCTATATCACAAATATAGTTATAATACTAAAATGGTAAGTGGTATTACAGTTACCCGTACCTTAAAATGCTACACGACGAAAATGGTTTCTTTTTAGAGTAGTATGAAGCCGATAATATACTGCCAACATGCCGGCAAAAAAAATAATAAAATTCAGATTACGTGATAGATAAAGAGTTTGAGCAAGACCGGTCATTTTTCAATGTTAAAACCTCAAATTGTCAAGGGAAAAGCTACTCTCGACCGGATCGGTCTCGTCCTCACTTTTTCACAAACAAAATCGGACTTTTCGTGATGAATAATAGTAGTTATATTTCGAAAAGACACATCGTGTATCGTCAACCAAGATTCAGAATTGATCGATAATCATATGTCTATATGAAACATTGTATGATACAAAGCACAAGGGCAAGTACAATCGACCATGGCGTAAACGTCATTGGTTATCTTATTACACGATATAGGGAAAGAGTTGATGGAAAGTGTCACATTTATTTATCTTATCTAGTGTCACCCATATGCAAAAACCTGTTTATTCATAAGATGTGAATGTTACTTTACAAGAATTAACATGTAATATAAATACTGCCCCATCTCCATCAACTCTATACTTAAAAACCTTTTCGATATGAGTGAACAATCGAACTGTGACAACTTTACAAATGGTTATTTATCGGATCAGATGAATAATCGAGATTATTATCAAGTCAACAATTTTCAAATGACAAGTCCAGACTCCACCAATTTTTTGTATCCGCCCACGCAGCAAACTTTCGGTTGCCAAGGTCAAGATCACTATGGTCCTTATGTCGATTCTTTCGATAATGAAAACATCCATATGAATAGATCATCGGATACCAATATTAATACTCCGAATATCGGAAACACTAGTAATCATTTTTATCGAGTCAACAATAATTCTCATTTCGGTAACGCTAGCGTGCATTCAAGCGCGATAACGCCGAACCCATCAACGTCAACAACAACTATAATAACGGTGCATCAGTTAATTATACTTTGCCCGGAAGGCCTGTGCAAATGCCGTTTTTCTCTACTTTCTCCAACAATACTGGCACGATGACAAACACCGCATACGTAGTGTTTATCATGAAAGTAGATATGGACAAACTATTATCTATTTTTCAATAACAAGACGTCAACTACTCTTTTTACTGATCTTATTTTTTCACTAGATTCTATTGTCATTGTTTAAAATAAGTATTGTGCTAGATTTTAATACTAGCCTCTATATATTATACCTCTATGAATTTGGATAATATGATGGTTTCTCACTGAATCAGGTTCAAATTAATGTCAAATTAAGTACTGTACTAAATTTTATTACAAGTGAAACTCGATATAAGAAGCTCTTGATATAAGAAACACTAATTAAAATTTGATATAAGAAAGTTGAGCTGAAAAACAGTCTATATAAAATTATCTCTATATAAGAAAGTTACTAATAAACTCTCGGTATAAGAAGGATTCTAAAATTTTTTACTATGGGTCCCGATTACTTTCTTATATCGAGAGCCACTTGTACTAGCTTTATATATTATATACCTTTATGAATTTGTCTAATAAGAATGTTTTCTTGCTTGGGTCAGAGTTTCTAACTGATTTTCTAATTTTTGCCAGGAAGGCTGAGACGATCCCTTGGTTTCTGCAGGCAATTGTTTTTTAGCACATATTTGTATCAACATTAATGCAAAACGTCCAATTTCGAAGAGGATCGTATCCTGCGAGGATTCACTCGATTTCTTTTAACACCATGTCGACGTTATTGTGTGCTGCGGCTTATATTGATCGCTTTATTAACGACACCGGATTGAAATAAAAGTAGATTCTCTTTTAATGCCTCTGAAATCTAAATATTCTTTATTAGCAAAATTCTAACCCAAGTTCCAAAAAGTCTGCCCCCGTAAATTATCCGATGTCATTTTAATCTTTCGCATGTCTTACCGGCGACGGTACATTTGAACCCGTGAGCGTTTTTAAATATATATGTATTACTCGTCCGACGATATTTCCGTATAATCTGATCTGGCAGCGCAGTCATTTTAACTCATGCCAGACCTTGTTATTTACCGTCTTGTTTCTTCAAAGGTATCTATTTCTGTAGAATAGGATAACCGTTCTCGCATGTGGGCGTTTTATGAGATCAACAAGACAGCAGTAAAACCAGTTGACTCTGTCGTACGTAATAAACGGATCAACGACAATATGTGCGCCTAATAAAGAAAGTTGATCGTTAATTTTAAGAAAAAATTTAATGTGTTTAGCTTTATTAATGATCTAAGTCTTTGTTGGATATTTTCAAAAGATACTTTGCTTATGGTATCAATAATAAGCGATCCCAGTTTAAACAACAAACCAATATGATCTTCTCCATCCATCTACGCAGTTAATTGGTTCTTAATAGAGATGTATAAAGTTGTTTCAATTCAGCACATATCAAGTGAAACTGTATGCTGATACGTGTAGACTGGTGTGTGTTGTTTGATTTCACCAAGAATACATACGGGACATGCTTCTTCAACGCTGCAGAAAATAATCGAATAGTTCCTTCAGCCTGTAGACTGTTGTTTCTTAACTCGTTTTATTTTCTTCTACAGCAATCTTATAAGCATAGTCGAGTCCTTATGCGTTTCAATGCATATGCATAAAATCTTCGGGTTATCTCAAACCATAATAGAGTAGTTATAATACTAAAATGGTAATAGTAATAGGTATTACACTGGAAACAAGAGTAGTATAAAGCCGATACAATAGTGCAACATGCCAGCAAAAAACTAAAATAAAATAATTTCAAATCTCGTAATAGATAAAAAGTTTGATTGTACTAGACAAGACTGTCATTTTTCAATGGTAAAGACCATAAAACCTCAAATCGTCAAGGAAAAGGCTACTCTCAACTGGATCGGTCATCCCACGTCTTCACAAACAAACTGTTTGCTTGGATTTTTTTATGATAAAAAATAATAGCCATATTGCGAAAAAGACACATCGCCCCAATTAATGTCAACCAAAAATGCAAAACTGGATGTGTCTATATGAAACATTGTGAGGACTCTTATTAAGCAAAATGCATTTGACAGCTAGCCCAAATTAGGCATACGCTCCGTGGTACCCAAATTAGACAGTAAGAACACTCGATATCAGAATGGCGACATTGGCCAAGAGAATTGTAACGAACCAAATGTCCATTTGCGATTGATTAAATGTGGTAGCGGCGCACTTTTTGAAAACTAGAATAATCTTGTTCGATATTATTTAATTTATCTGATTTGGTTACGACAAATTCAAGGGGCAGGACTCATATCCTCAAGACTGGAGCTCAACGCCGCGAGGGGTAATTGCTATTTCTTTTTACGGTAATTTTTGTAAATGGGAAGGCGACATTGTGACTGTCAATTATGAGTCCTGCTGAATAATTGTTATTTTTTGGTTAAGTTTTCTTTGTCCCAGTTTCCCGATGTTAAGGTAAGAACTGCCCTTTCTGGACAACACCTCCGGTTGTAATAAAAAATATAATATTATATATAAAAAAATTTTTTATTCATTAACGCACATTTTCACGATAAAATAAAATCAATTTCTCATGGTTATGCTTCCTTTAATTACCAAATAATTGGTTTTCAATCAAGTTATGTTTGTTATTATGGCTAACATGCAACTAAACCTTCATTAATTAATGTTTCTCTCGTGGTTCGTCCTGGTTTTGAGGGTGGACAAACACCAGTTTATCGTCGGTTTCCCAAACGCGGTGGGAAATTCAAGCCTAAAAAATTTTTTTTACCCTTTTTTCTTTATTTAGTTCGGTGTATTCTTTAAAAGACATAAGGATTTTAATGGCTTGGGCTTGGTAATATTTGGACTGGACTTGTTTAGTGTAGAAGAGTTAAAGATAAAACATGACTCTCGAGAAGGAGAAAATAAGTCAGTCCAAGAATACTTAGATCAAAACTATCCTAAAAATAATAAAAAAAAAGAGGTGAAAAAAAAAATAGATATTGCTGTCTGTTAAACAACGAAATGTTTGGGGTCCTAGCGTCAGTTTTCGATTTCACACTCGGACGTTTTCTAAGATTACCAGAAGTGGCTATATATACGCAGATTTATCTTATCCAGTTTATAAATTAAACAATTTTAATTTGCGAAATTGATTAGGTGTGTGCATGGCAAACCGTTACGGTACGTATGAAACTAAAAGTCAAGTCTACATAAATTACGAAATAATAAATTTGATTAATTTTTTTATCTCATTTACATCTTTAGTAATTCTCAACTGTCTGGCTTACCAGAAACATCCACTATACACTTCTTTGACATAAGTTATGAGACTATTATAACACAAGTAATCCTACTGCTCTTAACATTTTTTTTTTGTTTATATGCAAAACTTGTTTCTACGTGCCCTTTGAATGTGCAGTCGAATAAAAAAACACGTTATTATACTTGGTAGTAAACGCGCATGTTATTAATACGGCGCAGGATTATTTGCATATGTAGCAGCAAGTCCCATAATAATTTATTCAAAATTTATAAATTGACTTTGATGGTGAAGAAGAACAAGTAAAAATAATTCCAGAATTTAGACTGAAAAGTTTCGAGATATTAATATGGATTTTTGAATTTTTATGATCGAAATTACGATATATCTAACGGTAAGTATTTAATGTTTGAAAATTTGCTAGACATATCTGATCGAATTGAAATCTCGCAGGCGATCAAGGTACACTATATGCAGAGAAATTTTCAAAGCGTCTACTTGTTCTTGTCCCGAATTAGAGGCAAGCTAAAGTTTTCAACAATACAGCAATAATGTAAACAACTGGAAACCATTATTAACGGATATGCAGCAAAGTTGAGTTTTTTAGAATTATTAGCAGATGTTGTATTGTGTAAACTTTCGTGAGAGTTGTTCACTATAGCAAAATTTTGTAAACTTAGAAAAAAGTTTGAATGACAGCTTGCAGATATGGGGGAAATGGATAAACAGTACTGAAATAGTAGTTGTCAGCGCCAGTACAGCATTACAAAGCTTGGGATTTATACAAATAGTTTTATTCAACAAGAAAATGCAAATGAACATATAAAATGGTCGACAAGCATATTAGAGAAAAATATTGACGCGTTGTTGTTGGAGTTATTTGGAAATATGGTTTTGAGGGGTCGGACTAGGTATGGAAATTGTATTGTATTAGCTGTGTTTTAAGAAAACAATTTCAAAAAACGCAGATTTTAACGAGTTTGTATAGTTTGAAATAGTATTATCTATATCTATATATAATTAAAAAAATTGGATGCTGCGGACATTGCATATTCGTATTACAAAAATTGTCCAATAGATAACCATCACATGTTCATTATTTTTTTGTTTACAACCTCGACGTTTTTTTTTGTTTACAACTGCGACGCCCTAACACTTTTATTATTATGATTATGGATAAAGTTAGCGAAATAAAAGTCTGAATGTAATTATAAAATAACCACAACGAAGTGACGGATTATACACTAGTTAATATTAAATAAACAAAGCAAACTTTTCTGTGCGTATTTCACAAGGGGGGTTTTTTCGGACACCCGTCGATTGATCGATATGCATTACTATTTAATTCACAACTAAACTGGGATTGTATTGAATTGATTCATTATTATATTGCTCCTAAAAGCTTGTAAATAATAGTGAATAATATATCGTAATGAAATTATTACATCACAAACTACTCTGAGGTGTTCTAACTAAGCGATAGGCACTACTTACAAATACAGTGTGTTGCGAAAAAAATGGCGCGTAAATTGAAAGATTTGTTTTTTGAATAACAAAAGAAAACGCGTTTGTTTACATGGCTTCTATATTTATATAAGTTTATTTTACTCGTCCTTAATTGCATTTGCAAAAGTAAACCGCCTTTTTCTTTGAATAGTTTCCCGTTTGAACCTTGTAAACGTGGTTAACACAAAACTCGAAGCACAACGTCAAGCAATTTTACATTATTGGCTAAATGGAATTCGTTCTGCCAAAGAAATACACCAAAATACGAAAATTCCCCTTCGAACTATTCAACGTAATCTTAAAAAACTCAAAACAACAAAGACCATCGAACATAAGGGTGGTAACGGTCGTTCGCCCAAGGTTACACAAAAGGTAATGGCTTGGGGTGGAATTTCGATGAATGGCAAAACGTCCTTGTTTTGCTTTACAGAAATAATGGATGGTCCCTTCTATGTAAATATTTTGCAAGCCCAGCTTCTTCCGTTTGCCCAACAGATCTATGGTAGAAGATGGCGTCTGCAACAAGATAATGATCCTAAGCACACTTCACGTGTTGCAAAGGAATTTTTTTCTCAAAACAACATTCATGTAATGGAGTGGCCGTCTAACAGCCTAGATCTGAATCCCATCGAGAATATGTGGCAGATAGTTAAAAACAATGTGGAAAAAAAATGCCTAAAGATATTAGCGAGTTAAAGCAATTTATGGTAGAAGAGTGAAATAAAATTCCTCGGGAGGTGGTACAAAATTTAATCAGATCTATGAAAAATCGTTGCGAACTAGTATTACAAAAAAATGGGGATAGAATTTCGTATTAAAATTTCTATACTTAATAAAGTAGTTTATAAGCTTTAAAATAAGTTTACTTTCATATGTCTCCGTTGGGCAATTGCTGAGATATACAAGTTTATTTGTGCGCCATTTTTTTCGCAACACACTGTATACATTTAAATGGTTTCCATGTAATATATCGTTGTTTCTTTTTACGCACGAATGCGGCTGCGGCGTTTTGTATGCATGCATTTATACTATTTACCATTTACAGTGAACTCCCTCTAAATGCAACGTCTCTCTAAATGCACGGAAGTTTTCAGTCTCATAATGAGACTTAAGAGAATGCACGTTCCATATCCTGCAATTTGCAAGCTTTCTTCTATGTTTTCTCTAAATGCAATATCATGTGATCATTGATCTACAAAAGTCACGTAACAAAGTCTGTGATCACATTAACAACATATTCAGATAGTACACTATGCCAGTTCCTCGCGATAGATAGTACACTATGCCTTACAATATTAGAATCTCAATAAGTATGTTAATGTCAATGCAATAAAAATAAAATTTCATAGAAAAGTGGATTTAATAATTGCCGAATTCACCTATGGGATATTTCGGCAAATAAATTTGGCGAAATACAGTATGTGTACTGAAGTGCCAAATGACTTAACTGTATAGAAACGCTTGCACTATATCTTGTACAGCAAGATATCGATGCGATGATGTCATCAGATTAGAACGATCGTGGTCAAATAAAATTGTAAAACGGCTTGAGGATGCTTCTCAGAAACAAACAACTATTACGAGCTTTCCACAATAAGAGTATATCCGCTAATTTGAATAATTTGAACAAAACATCTTTTCGCTCAGCTTGGATATTCATTCTTATTAAAAATTTGTTGATATTAATGACGGCTATATTAAATTAATGCATTAATATTAAATAGTATATTATGCAATGCGGTTACGTGAAAAAAAGATTGGTGTACAATGGATGGAACATGAAAGAAAATGATTGGTGTGGGAGTTCAATGTACAATGGATGGATAGTGAAGTGATTTATATCATCTATCAGCACTTACAATCTTGAACTTACACAGTTGTTATAATAGTTAATTTATACAAGAAGCAGTGTTTGGTCCTACCCGATAGACACACATATCGATATGCGATGATTGCTACCCATTTGGGAAAAAGATATGATATTGCAGGTGTAACGAGAACGAACACTCTTTCAGACAATTGACGATAACACATATTTATACTAATACGTAACTTTATAATAATAATATAACAAAATAATATAACAATAATAAAATACAGAGCATGACCAAAATTTTTGTTATATTAATACTTGCTTTGGTTCCAACCATCCAACAAGGGATTAAACATAAAAACAAAACTCATCTCTACCACTAAGTAACCCCATGCTAATGAGTGAACAATCGAACTACGAAAACTTTACAAACGATTTTCCATCCGATCCGATGTTTAACCCAGATGTGGATTGTGTAAACAGTCATCCATTGGAAACGGACTCCAACGGCGTTTTTTCCTACATGCACTCCCAGCAAACTTTTGGCTACCAGCGTCAACATTATTATCCTGACGTCGGTTCTTACGACTATAGCAGCATCCGTGCGAATGGATCGTCGGATACCAATATTAATACTCCGAATATCGGAAACGCTAGTAATTATTTTTATCGAGCCAACAATAATCCTCATTGGGGTAATGCTGGCGTGCATCCAAACGCGATAAACACAGAACCCGTCAACGTAAACAGTTACAGCAACAACAACAATAACGGAGCATCGGTTAATTATACTCTGCCCGGAAGGCCTGTGCAAATGCCGTTTTTCCCTACTTTCTCCAACGATACTGGCACGATGCCAAACACTGCATACGTAATATTTGTCGCGCAAGTAGACGTGGACAAAATATTATCAATCTTT
>CAJVPJ010000896.1:0-14866 GCA_910592205.1 Paraglomus occultum | reverse complement strand
TGCCGTATCGAGTCGCAAGGCCTGCTTCTTCTTACGCTTTGAACTAGAGGCCGCCAGTTTGTCCTTGGTCGACTGTACATTATCCAAGTGTTGACATAGACGAATAATTCGTCCAATGTCGTATTGGCCAATTTTGCCTACACCTTTGGTTGTACCACGTGAACAGTGTACGAACGCCAGGGTCAATGGAAACTGCATCAACAGACCCATCCGCTTGGGTTTCGCGGAGTCTCGTAAACCCAGGAAAGTTTCCATTCGCTCGTTTTGCGAATATAGGTGAACTTGCAGTCGGATGTTACGCGGTGGGGAACAGACCACTTATTGTTATGCCTTTTTTTTCGAAATGAAGAGGCCGTAAATCGCGTTTGTCGTCCGGTGTGATAACAGGCTTATGGGGGTCTGCGGAAAGCATTGATGGAGTATGGAGATAGGTGACATAAAAACGGTTCCACATGATTCTTGAAAAACTATGCGCACGAATTACTATCGTCTGTCGTAAACCCTTTCGAGAGCGAAATGATAAAGATGAATGGTGCGTGGTTGATCCGTTAATTATCCCGTCCCTAAATTATACACATATATGTTAAAAATAAATAAAATAAATAAAAAGGGAAAAAACCAACAAAGCATAACAATCATACTTAGCAGTTAATGCTTCATCAATCGTCTCATCGATAACGCTTGCAGGCGCTTTTCCATGTGTACCATTCCAACACGTACAACAGTTCGCATAAATTTGCGTTCACCCCATACGCATGATCTCTGAAGTCTCTTGTCATCACGTTCATTAACATCTTTTCCAACACGAACATCTGTGTAAAGTCTAAGCTTATCTTCAATCGGTTGAGATTTTATCCAAACCCCTAAATCCTTGGTATAGACGCGACGGTGTCGACTCCAGCAAACAACTGCATTATATACATATCTCGACAAACCTATCCACCGTTTCAGTAGCTGCTTATTGGCAACAAAAACTCAATAGCAGCAAAGAGAAAAATCTGACGAGTAATAGAAGATGAAATAAAGACTTTCATGTCTTGTTCGAAAATAGTAAATAGAAGATGCCTTTTTATTTTATTGTTCCCAAATCACTGCTGCGACAAGGTATTCTTGTTTCCTTATATAGACCAAAAACAAAAGCTTATTAATAGATCCATAATTTATTGTTTCCCGATAAGGGTTACTGGCTTAAACAGGAACCATTTTATTAATTTTGGTAAGTCTACTAAATACTACACTACACACCCAATAAGGGAGACAAGGCTACCACCATAACAGTCTTCCCTACACAAATACAAATTCTCCCGAATGGGAGGCAATCATTTCACCGACAATTAATTACGTAAAAGAATGATTTCGAAATAATGTTGCAACAACCCAGCAGACAGTCCAGCCTTTTCGTTTCAAGCGTGTTTCTAATAGCTAAATCACATGAACTATCGTATTTTTCGTTTTAACGTCCGTTTAATGTAATAGTAAGTCGCAAAGAAGGGGGGATTTTTTCTAGTTTAGTAAATCAATTTAAAACGCGTCATTTGTAATTGGCTTAAATAATGATACAGTACATGACTGGTCGGGCAGTCGATCGAGTTTACCATAAGATTGTCCCATGAACAGTAGGTATATTTGATAAAGTATGTTCATTATAGTAACGATTTAGACACTTTTTCGGGATTTGCCACATTAGAGATAATATCTAGCACAAACATATTATGTAAAAAAGTATACGACGATTTTCAAACGAGTCGTAACATTCATACATCATTGACAATGAACTAGTTTATTCCTTGTGTGTGCAGTCAATTAAATTTAATGAACATACGAAAACTGCATCTTGGAAAATAATTAGTGGAGAGAACGTTCAATAACTATTGTTGATAAACCTATTTTACAGGAAAAGGTGAAGTATGACAAGCAATATCAAACAAACAATCGACATTTTTTTTTGTCGATTATACTTAGCTAGGTCTATTTCGTATTGGAATTGATTAGCATACTTGAATCAAGAACTCAAATTATCGCAAGCATAAGCGTTTTATGTCAAACGACAGTTCAACAAGTACCCAGTCCGCGGTCAGCAACAAAATTGAAGAGGAAGACTTCTACGAGACGACCATAAGACAAACAGGCTGCTCTCGAGAAAACGAAGAATTGCAGCTCTGTTTTGCAGACAAACGGGATTGGAGATTATGTCGAGAAGAATTGGAGAAATTCAGAGAATGCTGGAAAAAGCATAAAAATGACGTTCGCGTTGAACAAAAGTCTGTCGCTTGAACGGGTAAAATGCGATGAGGCTGTTCAATAGATTTTACATATGTTTATTAATGTAAAAGTGATCCAGACAGCCAGTTATTTGATCAGGACTGTGATTCGAAATATTATCCAAAATACTTAGAAATTCTTTAATATCCTCTCTTTAAATGCCTGCAAAAAATTAATAACTTCCAATTTCTACATTCTCGAATTTATAACACGCCAATATAATTACTTGACACAAATACACTTACAGATAAATATTCAATCAAACACAGAAAAATTCAAGTGACTATTCTACCTCCTCCAGTATTGGGCCCATTTGTGGATAGTCTCAATGACTTGAGGGAATAAAGCGCTGACAGAATCATTAATTAATGCTTGGAAGTACTTTATCGCTTCCTCTTCGCTAAGGTCCAATCGGAACTTCTCTTGTACCTGCAACAATCACCTCATTAGTAACTCGTATTTATATATATTTGTACAATACCACAGAAACGTATTTAATCACCTTCATGACAGCTTTATCAGGTTCAATTTTAATATCGGGTATATTGGCATCAACCATGAGGGCAAACAGATTGAGGATAAGATTAGCATTCTTACGCAGTATGCTAAACGCAGTGTAGCAGTAGCTTTTAAACTTTTGATATTGTGGAGAATTTGCTCCACCCATAGCCTCCACCATTTCCCTACAAAGTTTCATCGGTGGAGGAAATGGTTTGGGATCGCGTCCAAGGATAAAACCAAAATCTACGTGGAACAGATTTCCTGCAAAAATATATATATATAAGAACGACATAAATGGCAACAAAGTTCAAGGCATTGTTAGAAGCATATGACAAACCATCAGGAGATAACAAGAGGTTATCCAAATGACGATCTCCAACTCCCAGAAGATAAGTAATCACACAGTACCCGGCTACGAAAGATGAGATATTATCAGTTATAAAGTCAAGAATCCCCGTTTCCTCATCACATTTCGTGACAGCAAACCACGTACCACAACTCTTAACATAAGTATCCATTACAGCCGGTGCTACTCCATATGTTCCCACAGCCTTCTCTTCAGGATGGTGAGCTCTTAAAAACATTAATAGACTTCCGTTGAAATCACTCAACACGTTGGCAAGCGATGACGACGGAATGAACTGTACTAGTCCATGATCAGAACCCGTTGCAAGAACTTTGTACGGTGTCAACTTTAAATCAAGATTTTCCTTGCGGAGGAGCTTATCCATTAAAGTGACGATTTGGATTACCAATTGATCTTGACGCAGGTCATCGCCAGTTTTGAAAATTACCTAGAAAAACATTGAGAAGATATAGAAAAGCAAAAAATAGGAAACTTGGGCCAAGTTAAGACCTGACTGAACTTACAGGATATTCACTCCCGTCAGCGCATGAAAATGTAAGTCTCAGTGGGAAGAGATTACTTTTAAACACGGTCGTCTTCTCTGCGGGATATGAGACGTTAGTAATTATAAGATCGACTGACAACTTATACCAAAGTGAACTCACAAACATAACAACCTGGTATAATTCCTGTCACTGTAACCCTTGCATCAAGTGGCAAGGGCAGTTGTGGAAACGATAAAAGCTCTTTCTTTAGATCCGATATGATACTTCTTAGTTTCTCGATCTAAAATGATACATTCTATTAATACATTACATCTTACAAACTATGTCTCCTTTTTATAAACCAACCTTTTTAGCTCTTGTATCTCTCATAAGTCTTATGTCTTTTGATATTGATGAGAGGGTATCAATGAGTAAACCTTGCCTGCGTAGAACATCTCTACGTTGGGATCCTGCTGGTGTCTAATTGTAGACATGGGTTGAGCTGATAGTTGACAGATATATAATGTAATAACCAAATGCACTTTATTACCTCTATCATCGCTGTCATATAATTATAAGCAACCTTTGCGTACATTTTCCCAACCGTTTTATCTTCGTACTCGACCATGAGATACCTTAATGCAAACAATAGTTAAAAGAGTAAAGCCAAGGAACCAGTTATTAACCAGATAGTTACCAGTGAAGGTTATTTCCAAGTATAGGATTCTTTATTGCTCGCTCGATTAAGAATTCAGCCAAACTTGATTCATGTGATTTGTCGCTTATGTTTTCGAACTTTAGGGCTTGCACCAATTGTAATAAATACAGTAGTAGTTCCTGAACCCAATACAGTCAAATATTAGTAAAACACAAGTCGCCATGTATTTAATATTGAAATTTTACCTACATCGTCATCAGCTTTCCTTAATTGATTGACAGCATATTTCCTGACTTCTCTGTTTTCAAAGTTAGCGCCAAGAAGCTCTAGGGCATCATCAATGTCAATATCGGCCCATTTTGGAAGCAGCTCAACTGCTTGTTTTGCTTCTGTAGAATCTGACCAGACGACGCACTTGAGAAACTTGGTAAGAGCCTAGAAAAATACATAAATTTTAAAACTTGAAGATCCATAATAATAGCAAATTTGATTCTGCTTTGACAATTAACTAACCTTTTTGTCACGTGTAAGATAGAATCTATATTTCCACAGTCTGTCCTTTTCTTCTGATGTGAGCTGTTGCGTTGGAGGATATTTAAGAATTTTCTACAAAAGTTTGTAATAGATGGGTTATAATGCTGAAGTGAATCTCACTAAAACAGGTCTTATAATTTGAGCTTCTCAGCATTACATTCAAAGCATCCCTAATATTTGCGTCTGGTTTTAAATCTCTATCCAATGGACCACTTCTATGATTTCTTCCCAGTCTAGTATGTTTGGCTTCCACAGGATTTTCTCTCATTATCTCCGGATCGATAACTAGTATCGTATTGAAATTCGTGGGTGCGGTCGTTTGCGCATTTGCTGGTTGGGTGGATGACACTGTTGGTTGTGTTAGGAGAGTATATTCCTATCATACATGATGAATTAACTGAGTAAGGGTCTATAGCTGCTGTAAAAAATGGTGTCCCAAAAATTTGACTTACATGTTCGCTGAATATTAATGGAAAATCAAATTTGGGAAGATCTATATATAGATAAAGTTCTTTTGATTTTGAAGATTCATTCTGGAGATTGATAAATACAAAGCTGTCAATCAGAGTCATTCAACAAAAGCATGATGTTCATGAATAAATAACATTTCCGAATATACCTTGTGTATTTTTTCTATTTGTCTAAATGCCAAGTTATCAAGCCAATCAAGCTGTGTCATATCTCCGCGTTCAAAGCGTTTTACCAACTGCAACATAAATCGGTCAGTACACATGTCTTTGCTCACGAATCATATGGCGGTTATTTTCCAGCATGCTCACTTTCTCTAATCTGTCCATTTCGTCTTTATCGCCAACTTTACTGGGTGTGGTAGTATGCAGCTGGCCATCCGCTTCTCTATCTGGCCATAGATATAGTTTGTGCTTTCCTTTACGCAGCGTGCTAAGATCAATGAGAAAAGTCAACTGATACATGTGAATCCCGTGGCGTACACAGTTAACACAGCCTGTTCAGTTTTAACCACTTTTTATCTCATCCTTCACTTTACTTACTTGGTTTTACCAAATAGTCTAAAAGTAGTCCCTCCAACAGGAGCCACTTTTCTTGGATTTTGAATATCCCATACCGTTATTGCCAACTGTGCGGTAACGGGTAGATCACGATATTTTATAGGTATTGTGAGCCGTTCGTTCCAACTTTGTTTGTTTTAGAGATTATTTCGTCTTAGGATATATAAACAGGCCGAGTAAAAATAAGTAAAGGGGAGATATCAGACAGATAGTACCTCCAATGATTCTTGAAAGGCTTGTAACTCGTTCGCACTGGTACAGTCAATGGTTTGTTATCAGCGTAGAGTTGACAGCTTACGAACAAATCGGAATAGTCACTGGTCGAGTTCAAAAGATATGTAGGTCAGTCTACGGAAGATAATAAAAAGCCAGGTAGACGAGAAATACTTACCTGGTCTGCAAGCCTGTAAATTTAAGTGTGGGATCTTCAAGCAGAGCAGTAAGTTGCTTCTTCCTGCGCATACCCTCAAGAGACGAACTAAGAACATACATATTAATGATTATAAATGAATGCATTCGACAATAGCTGATCTTTAGAATACTTTACATTCGTACTGTTAATGGCAAATCAAGATCTTTCGTAAGGCAAAACGAATAAGAGTCTTCTTGGGGAGTTATAGTCCCGTAGTCCATGTTTACGCGAATAATTGAGTCGTGCTGCAGCAAAACTAGACGAAGTGAGCATTTTTACATACGATGGCTGATGTGGCTATTTTGAGGCTGGTGTGGCGTTAACTTGAAAATTGCTTAAAATAAACCTTTTACTTTGGACTACGCGACAATTAAAAAGTCTAGTCGAATACCACCGATGTGATTGAATACGATCACTTGTTGCAGCACGTCTCAATTAAAAGACAACCAGCTTTTAACGTTCATGACTAACGCGTTCCCAATTGTAAAAATCGGGCATAGGAACCCAAGCCATGAATATAATACTGAAGACAAAGTCGTTTAAAGACTTTATTTTAAAACGTCTACATTTTTTTAACTACTTGCTACAGTGTCCGCCACGGCTTTTGAAATAATAACTCTTTGAATCTGGGATGTTCCTTCGTATATCTGGAATATCTTCGAATCGCGGTATAGCTTCTCCACAGGGTACTCTATTATAACGGTTGAATAAGTTTAATGTTGGAACCAAACCCTCTCACATCGGTGTAAACGAAATTATTGTGCTGCTCTCACCAGTATTGAAGCCATTTCCACCGAATATTTGGACAGCCATATTAGCGGAATTGACCGCAACATCCGATGCAAGCTATAAACGATAATTATATTCAGTCGAGTGTCCGACAAGTATCATATCAATATATTGGTGACAAAATGACTTACAGCCTTGGCAATAGATGCGTAATACGTATTTCGCTGATTCTGGTCTCGCACCCAAGCAGCCTAGAATATAGCGATTCATCAAAAATTCAATATTTACATTCATTCTCATCAAAACTAACAGTGACATAGTATCGTTCCTACCTTCCACACCATGCCTCGTGCAGCCTCAACGCCTATTGCCATATCCGCTATCATGGTCGCCACAGCTCCATGTTCGAAACTTGACCGAAGCAATTAAATAACTTCATCAAACAGGGAAAACCCACCACGTAAAGAATATTCTACTATTTTAAAACTCACATTGGTTTACCAAAAGTCTTCCTCTCCAAGGAATACTTAGTTGCCTCTTCCAATGCGCGTCGAGCCAGTCCAACGGCTGCTGATGCAACAAGAGGACGAGTGATGTCGAACGCTTTCATCGCGATTTTAAAACCAAGACCCGGAGCACCAAGGCTTGATTTATAGTTAGTAAAGGCAACAAATAAACTCTCTGATAACGCCTCTTTCCCATCTCCATGTCCCTTTCAGTCTGCACACGGTTTTTCAAACTTGACTACAAATCTCACTTTCCTCTCCTTTCGTCAATAATTTCTCCTCAAATACTCACACGTTCTCATCAGGCACTACGACATCCTCAAAAGTAATTCCTCTGGTATCACTCGCCCTCTGTCCCAGGTTAATCTCTTTTCTTCCGGGAGTGATTCCGGGAGTATCGGCGTCAACAATGAACCCGGTAAAGGCTGCTCCAGTCTTGGCTGTCGGATTGGTTTTTGCGAGTACAAAATACCAATTGGCCTTTCCCCCGTTCGTTATCCACATCTTACTACCGTTAATGACCCAGTGATCTCCCTTCTTCTCTGCTCTAGTTTTGACCCCCGAGACATCACTGCCTGCCCCAGGTTCAGTCACGCAATAAGCGGCCATAAGCGGCTCTTCGGTCATTCGTCCGAGATATTTCTTTTGCTGCGCTTCATTTCCAGCAACGATTAATGGTGCTTCGGCAAGACCATTAGCTTCGATTGCAGTCTGGATACCAGTGCATCCCCATGCTAATTCTTCACTCACAAGAGACGTGTCGAATACCCCCAGTCCCAGGCCACCAAATTGTTGCGGAATGTGGGTGTTGACTAAACCAAGTTCCCAAGCTTTCTTAATAATCTCAGTTGGATACTCGCCTGTCACATCGTGATGAGCTGCTTTAGGAATTATCTCTTCCCGAGCAAAATTGTGTGCGAGTTCCTGGATCTGACATTGCTCTTCTGTCAACGCAAAGCTAGGACCGACAGTGGATGGGGTAGCACTAGCGAACGTGCGCAGAGGGAATGATAATGACCGGGTGAATGTGTGCGTCAATCTAGCTAAATGAAGCATTTTTTTTTTGCCGTGTGATTCTAATAAGTTAAAAAATGTTACAGAGGGTCGAAGAGAAAATAATCTCTGGATATTTTTGAAAACTCGGTTACACCAATTCATAATAATCCAAAACAACTTTGATCGGCCTAGCCCAAATTACAATCCCTATAGTCACGATAGGTATTTACAACTCTTTTCGTATTAGAATGATTTGCAATATGATAATCGGATTTGTCAGATCAATTTCCATAATGAAAAACCAGAGGACGCATGACGAGGGATCCTTGCAACGTGTCTTTTTCTTTTTCGAAGCAATAAACATTGGCTTACAAGATATAGTACAGTAATGGCTGATACTGTCTTTCATTACTAAAGGAATATTACAAGGTCCGTTGGAGATGACGCATCTCATACATATGATCATGTTTAGGATTTTGATTGTTGCTAATTATAATGATAAACTAGATAGAGAGAATGTTGAGAATTGCGTAGAGTTTCCCTGTGAAGAATAGATACTAATTAGACGATGGTGGATAGTAGTAATTATATTGATATCGGGTTACGTTGTTCTCAGTCTCCATTATTGAAACGAAGAGCAAAGTTTACGATGACGGCCGCTACATGTACACGAGTGTAGGAATGCACAAATACGATGCGTTAGTTACATGGATTATATAATTATATCATGGACATTAAAAGCTTCATGATTCGATCATACTAACCCAGAAGAAAGCCACATAACACAGTTGGTCCTATGCGATCATCGTACGGACCAGATTCCCTGGTGCGTATTTTCGTTGCTCTCCAGTGAAATAAGAATAAAGCGTATACCATGATAGACATAGCTTTGGGAGATAATAATATCGTGATGAGATAAGTACCAAGTAACTAGGAATTTGTTTTTCTTTACGGGTTTTGGAAATAGAACGTACCGACAAAAGTGAACAAAGCAGCCGATATTCTCCCTATTCTGTCGCCAAAGTTGAGCAACCCTATAGCAAGACCACCGAGAACGACTGTAAACTGTAACCAGGAAAGGAAGGTCCTTTCATTTGCAAAAAAGACCTATGATATGATGTCGATATTCAATCAGTATGCGACTCGCAAAGATGTGCTTAGTGTTGCAATATAAAGATAATACCTTGGGCTCTACTCGGGCAGGTAAATCTATCCGCTTTGGATGCGAGTTTTGAAGAAGCGGTTGAGTCGACATTGTTAGGTCAAACAATTTATTTTCGCAAGTTTGCAAACTCTACATTTATTCCCGATGATTGTATATGTGGCAACATTTCCACGTGATTAGGGCTGGGCATTTCAGCCCATAGTCGATAATTCAGGACACGTTTTTCCGACACTTTTGTCACGCTAGTCCAAATGCCGGATTTGTGTTGGTTACGACTGGTGATGATTTGATGGCGGCCGCTCTGCATGCAGAACTGCCATAAAAGTTTCGGAAAAAAGTGTCTGAATTAATGACAACAATGTCCATCATTGGTTGGGAATTAGCTTCGGATAACGACGAGATCATAGATCATCTGTTGTACAGAATTGTAGATCGGGGGAAATCAATCAACTAACTCTAAAGGATAATCAGCAAGAACGAGTCAGATTTCATTGTGCTACAAACATAGAGTTGTTAGCATTGCACAGTTGTCAAAATTATCATTATGGATATCGAGTCGCCTCTACTGTGGAACCAATTAGGCAATTGATTTAAGTGGATAACTTAATATTAGATCGAGTTTGGCCGTGATGGTGAGTACACATTGTGCACTACCTGGACAAACGCCACTCAGTCTTATCTATTGTACAAAATAATATTGGTTTAACGGTTAAGTTTTTTGTAAATGATTTATAACGCTTATAAGCACATATATAACAAGTGTTAACCCTGTTTTATAACACCACCTGAATATCCAATTTAATTACTTGGCTTTTAAAGAACCAGTGTCATCTAAATTCATGGTAATATTATCTAGAATATCCTCAGACACAAAGCAGTCGTAATTGAGGTAACTGTTGAGTAGGTTTGCGAAATTTATTAATAGTAATTGACCATCCACACGCTCTACAAGGAAGCATTTGGCTAATAAGTTTGTAAAATTAAAGTATAATTAATTACATTTAAAGAGAAAGAAAATACCTAGAATTGTTGTAAAATATGCGTATTCCACCTAATAATTTTTGTCAAAAAGTATAACAAAAATTTTTAATTTGGATCGAATAGCGTCGCGTAAAATCCATAATGAACATAAACGCTCGTACGGTAATTGACCTGTTTTTATATATTGCTTATGCATCACAAGTAAATTGTATCTGATATCGGAGAACGAACAACAGTGTCAAATTTTTATTACAATTTTGGTACCAGGGAGCGCGTAATGCCGGAGAGTTTGTAATTACAATATACAATTTAAAAATTGCCCTGACAATAAATTTGACATAATCTTTAACTTCTCAAATGGTTTATCGAAAGAAGCCGAAATGGTATTGCATTCACAATAACAGAAAATGCTGTATATACGATAACAAAAAGTCTCGGGCACAAAATTTCATTGCTTTGCTCTGCAATAAATTATTTCCAAATGGCAGCTTTTCTCATTTGAAAACATCTGTCAATACGTTTCCCGGAACTAGCGCTACGAAACACATTCAGTGGACTCCATTAGCATAATTTGTCTCAAAATAGAAATTATGGACATTGCCGTCAAGTGATGAATTTTTCGTAGCGTAAGATGTGGTCTATTAGCAATCATGCATCACAATTTTTCTGTGTTCGGCTACAGCAAACTCGCGCTATGTAATAGCTGTCGATTCATAGATAGCATCGCGAATTGTCTTACTGATCGATCAACTTTGAAAAAACTTTCTCTCATACGATACAACATGCCATTGATACAAAAACTCTTCTGGATGTAGTGTTACATACTACTAATGCAATCTAATAGTGGTCGAGTTAAGTAAGCTTTTTCACTGAGTTTCACTATTGACTTTATGTTATGACAACTGCGTTCCTCAGCATTTACTATGTGCCTCCAACAAGTCGTAATAGTAGAGATTATGTGGATCTTCAAAGTTGTGAACAGATCATGCTTCAACGTATCCTCAAATAACTAAATAAAAATAGGGAAAACTTTCGGAATAAAGTAAGCGAAGCAGCTTTACACAAAGATAAAAAACTGAATAGTTAATTACTTTTTCTGGATTATATTTACCAAATAACGATATTTTTGCATTAACAACATTCCCCCATTATATTCTTTCAATAAATCTTTTACTCGCAACAGCTGTAAGACAACCTTCATGGCCCAAACCGTGTTTAAAATTTTAAAGTTGTAATGCGGTCAGTACAAAAGTCGATATATGATGACGGCACAACACTTTTGACATTGCTTTGAAAATGTCACATAAAATTTAAGGCTGGACTATTGGCAGATTACGAATGGTCTCGCGCTGTATATTTGACAGATTGTTAAGTGTTTGCATTAAAATTTCCCGGAAAACAGTTTAATTTATATTGCACAACACATACGCGTTTGAAACCTACGATCGTCTAAAGTATAAATGCAATTGCCAATAATTATCGTAATTAAGTTACATGAATTGAATTTTAGCGTTAACAGTCGCTTTATTTGTTTTGTAATCAGTCATACTCGAAGTCTTAAAATAAAGTTATAAGTAAAAATATTAATATGTCAATTGAACAATTATATTAGGTTCGCACATAACCTTAAATCCAACAAACTGTTAACTTGGCAGCTCGTATGTTACTACACAAAAGGATTAATATTCTGCAAACGCTCAAAATAAGGCGCAAGAATTTAATTTACTATTTCTATCAGTATTGTCAAATAGACAATATAATAAATCAGCCGTGAGAAGGTAAATCGTTTCAATATTTAGCGAGAGGCGTGAGTGAATAATTGAGAAATGTATTATTAATAATAATCGACACACGGGTTGAAAAGAGAGAAAAAGAGCATGGAATCATGCATTGCATTGCTTACTAAGATTTTGATTGCCTTCTTGTGAATGGAATCTGGAATAATCTCAGATCAACGTTCTAACCCAAATTTGGTATGTTTCCCCGGCCTATAACCGTAATATAAAAGAAAATTTTTGAACGCCAAATTTCATAATTATTAAGCATGTCAACTTTCATTCGGAACTCGAGGCTTTTATCAACGGCCATTAAAAACAAAAAGGCATTGGAATTGCATACATTTCATCTTTCTTCACGAATTGCGTGTTTCAATCAGCAAGCAGCTAAGCCAGTTTTTCAATTTTAGTATGTAAACGGGTTCACGGAAGCCGTAGGGAACACTCCTTTGGTAATTTTCAAAGATAAATGGACGATTTGAACAGCTTTTTCTGCAATCTGTTGATTTTAGAACCAGCTTTATGCAAATGACTCGATTTCTTCACAATCCGTAGATACGCCTGCCTACGTTGAGCAAGCAGACTGGCTGTGATATCTTTGCAAAAGCCGAATTCATGAACCCCGGTGGTTCCGTAAAAGACAGAGCTGCGTTATATGTAGTGAAGGACGCTGAAGAGTGTGGTTTACTCAAACCGGGCGGTACAGTCGTCGAAGGCACAGCTGGTAAATCGTAAGACTGTGAAATTGGTGTTATTTACGCGACGTTCTTATGTCTGTAACGTCTTGTAACAGGTAATACCGGAATCGGACTCGCGCACGTCTGTCGATCAAAAGGGTATAAATGCGTGATATACATGCCGAACACGCAAAGTCAAGAAAAAATCGACTTGCTTCGAATGTTAGGTAGAAATGATTCATTGGAAAACTCTTTTGCTTTTGCTACTTGTCCCAAGCTCGGCAATTTTCATTCATGACGTCATTCTTCATTTCCTAAAGGTGCTGAAGTCTATCCGGTTCCTGCAGTCCCATTTGAAGATCCGGCAAATTATAACCACCAAGCCAAACGACATGCAGAAAAACTGTCGAACGCTGTATGGACCAATCAGTTTGATAACACAAGCAATCGTCGTGCGCATTATGAAACGACTGGACCCGAGATATGGGATCAGACAGACGGCACTGTTGACGGTTTTACGTGTGCTACTGGTACTGCGGGAACGTTAGCCGGAGTTACTAAATTTTTGAAAGAGAAAAATCCCAATATTAAATGTTTTCTGGCCGATCCGCCTGGAAGCGTGTTATACCATTATGTAAAAAGTGGAGGTGCCTTGTTGGAGAGAAGCGGAACCAGTATTACGGAGGGAATAGGGCAAGGAAGAGTAACGGACAATTTGAAGGAAGATATCGGTTCGATGGATGATGCCATGCAAATACCGGATGAAAAAAGCATTGAAATGGTATATCGTTTGTTAGATGAAGAAGGATTGTATGTGGGTGCGTCTACTGCATTGAACGTCGTTGCTGCCGCGGAGATGGCTAAGATTCTTGGCCCGGGTAAGTTTGGAGGATAGCTTTTGTTTCATGGTAAATTAGATTGTTTGTTTATAAAGGCCAGGATCATAAATTAACGTCTCGATGCTTGTAGGGAAGAAAATTGTAACTATTCTTTGCGATGGAGCTTATAGATATCAGTCGAGATTATTCAGTAAGTATATTATTCATTGAACGTGCTCTGACGATCTAATGGATACTCATATTTCATATTATCAATAATAGGTCGCCAGTGGCTAGAAAGCAAGAATCTTTTGAATGCTATTCCTGACCATTTACAGAAATATATAGTATTACCATGACGTGTACATCAGACATTTGTTGGGACTTTGACCAGCCAAAGTGATGAAAAAAAGCATGATGTGTTATTCTTACTGTCCTTAATTGTTTAAATTTCGCACATAATCATTGCTTTGATAACTTTGAGAATTTCACTATTTAGAATAAATTATTTAAAAAGGCAATAGTCCGTCCGAAAGTACGGCACTGTGGGTTCATCATTTTATAATCTCAGTTTGGTGATTAATTTGTGAGTTCAGAAATGAGCATAAGATGAGTTGGGTTACGGGTGCTTTTTTTTTCCAGCAGATGTCTATCGAAATTTTCTCCGATTGAAACTAAACAGATCAAGTATATGTCGTGAGTGATCCCAGCATTTTATGTAAACCCGACAATATTCGCGCTAAGCGAATAAAAGAAATGGGATAATTTAGAGTCCCATTTTATCAACGTTTGTGAGTAATCCCGCCATAAACAATTTTATCACATTCGTAACCCGCCGTCAATTACGAGCGTCTGACAAGTAACAAAGTCGGCTAAGCTAAGGTACAAAGCCGCACTAGCAATATCCTAAAATATGCCACGTTTGTTTAGTCCTCGATCATTCGCATACAGACTTTTAGCGTAGAAATATTCATACCTTGGGTTTTCCAAATC
>CAJVPJ010000895.1:0-14908 GCA_910592205.1 Paraglomus occultum | reverse complement strand
GATATTTTGGAATATGGGGAGATGGGGGTAGGGTAGTATAGGATAGGATAGGTTGATGGGGTGAGTTATAGAACAGAATAGAATAACAAATTATTATTATGTATGCTAGGAGTTTTAAGTAAACATCAATAAAATAACGAGAAAAGAATAAGAATAAGAATAACATCATCGAGAATGAACCTTAGCGCATTGACAATAGCATTAACAATAACATCATCAGCATCAATAGCATTCACACTATACGATAATATGTGCTGGACTAACCATTCTCATTTCATCGACATTTCCCCCCTGGTCGAATTTCATGTGAGGCCTATACCCGAGTGGGTAACTGAAACATTTGGTGATAAGGTACATGAACAAAAATGTGTAATCGGCAAGTGATGGTCTAATTGCAGGATGTTCACACAACAAGACCGTCACATCTAGACTCTTGTTGTGATACTGGTCGAATGTACGATAAGGTACGATCGATGTGTCTGATTCATAGTCCGCTTATTAATTATACCTTATTTAGTCGAGACTTGCACATTTTTTCTTTCTGCGCAAAGAAAGTCCTTTAACTGAATGAGATGTTTATAGTATAGTGCGTTAATATGCGGTCAATATACACACACCCTTTGTTAGGTTTATGATTATGATTATGTTTATGATTATGCACGACCCCAAAGCAAGTATTATTATTTCCCTTGTTTCTTTCTGTTGCCAGTTTCTTTGTCGAAAAATTAATTATTGTGTTCAAAATAAGCATAACAACAATGATAAGGAAATGCGCAAGTAAAAAAATCTTAATCTTAATACAGTATTATTTGCTTATCAATCAATGCGACATTTGATTATTCACTTTCCACACCACTAATACAATACAACCGAACCCAACCCAACTGTAAATCCCTCACTTTGGGCACACACATCTGATCAAATATCCAGCATACACAATATAACGCACAAATAAAAAGAGGTGGGGGGGCAAGCCCAATCTCTTGATTCTTTTTTCGTCCAACCTGTCAAATTCAAAAGTTCCTTGTGAACTTGTTACTGCAAGGTTAATGTTTAATGAACAATACCATCTTTACTTTGATTGTTCACACATCCGTCCCATTTTAGGTAACAGTGTGGGGTAAATTCCGTGTCAGACCGTCAGTTGCCGAATGAGAAGGCGTATACGCACACATTTTAAACAAGTTTATTTATGGCGTTGTGTTTATTTTTAGGGTTAGAATTTTCGAATAAATGGTGCTGTATGTCCTGGGTAACTGTGGTAATTTACGGGAACTCTATAAAGTAAAGAACAACATATTATGTCTTATATAACCCATATTACGTAAGTCGTATGTTCATTCGTTTTTTACAGTATTCATATTAATATATACATGTTGAATATCTGCATGCTTTGACCTGTCACTCAGAATATGTCAATTTAATTGTCGCACACAAAGAACCCACAACTCTACTACGAAGGCTTTTTTTTTTTTTTTTCACTCACCCCCTGACCTTACTCCCTTTCTTTATATCAAAAAGAGTATATGAGAGTGAGTTATGGGTTATCAGTTGTTAGTTATTGGTTATTGGCTATTGATTGTTGGCTATGGGTTATGAGTTGCCCGAGTTGTGAGTTGCGAGTTGTGAGTTGTGAGTTGTGAGCTGTGGCTATAGGTCATGGGTTATGTCTGTGTTAGGCACGGCACTGACTGCACTCACTCTGCTGTGTGCTTGTGCATTGTTTTATACGACATACTTGTTATTTCATACATTTGTTTAAATTTTTCCCATTCTTTCTTGTCTCACAAGTGGAAAAAAAGTAACCGACTCTCCGTGAGAAAACTTGTACCAGTTATCCAATTCACTTTCCATTTCATTGTCCCTTTCTTCGTGCGGAATTTTACTGATAATCACGGAGATTTAGATTTGGGGACAGTGAGTCGGGGCGTGGGTAAAAACAGTGGCCGGTGAACTGACCGAAATCTTCTGAAACGTTACAACTGATTTCTACTTGGAAAATCTAGGTTTGTCCCAGAGCCCGTTTTATTATTTACAACCTAGACGGAATGTATCCAATAATTTTGAAATGACTGATAATAAAGTTTGTGATCAAAATCTACGTACATAAATCAACTGTTTTGCGGCGTAATAATAGTGATAGTAATGTGATTAGTAATATTAATAATGATTATAGTAACAGTCATATTGGTAAATAGTCGCAATGATTTATTGGCCGCAGTGGTATCGGCCGCAGTGATGCAATCGCTGTGATATAGTCACAATGTTCATGATGTAATCCCCCGCATGGTCGCAGTGTTTATGATGGTTAACGAGACCGACAACGACAATTACGATTGAATTCAGTAACGCGGAATACGACCGACATGTACAAACAAACAGCTAACCCAATTGGCCTGTGTGCAGACAAACTAGACCTATTCAAGTGAATCAATCAATACGCGTTTGCGAGATTGCGAGAAGTGACACAGAGAAAGAGAGGGGGAGAGAGAGAGAGTGAGAGAGAGAGTAAGTGACTAAGTGAGAGAGTGCGTTAGGTGAGAGAGAGTGAGAGAGAGTGTGAGTTTGATTGTGAGTTTGATTGTGAGATTGGTCTTGTTCCATTGGTACATCGTTAATAACAATGTAACGCAGCTGTCATGTCCTCAAAACGGGTACTTTCTTAATTAAATTGACTTTTTTAACCCCATACATTACAAGATAACCAACCACAACTCGCCTACCTGTTATCTATTTATCATTTTTAGTTGTGACAATCAGATAAAATATGTACAGTGACCTTGACTGCTTATCTAGTCAATCCTTATCGATGAACCCGGTCCATTTTCGCTTTTATTTTGATTTCCCGTTCCTGTTCTCTGATATTTACCACTTTGCATGTAATTAAAAAGGTCTGCGTATAATACACACAGACACGCATATATACATGCGTACATACGTACATACGTACATACGTACACACGACAACAGACACACACACGCATACATACGTACGCAGCACTCACATATCCAGTCTATTTGTAATTCAAGTAAATGTCGTTCTTTTCGCGTTAATTACAATCAAAAGCATTACCTTGTTTGTTCTTCCACATGATTAGTCCATGAATGGATGATAAGGAGATGAGGGAATACGGAAAAGTAAATGGTATGATTAGATTCTCTTCTCTGACGCCGTGCAACGAAGAATGTATATTAATATTGTTCTTGAATATATTATTATCCAGTAACTGGACGTTTGACAATAGAGTAATTGTCGAGGGTAATTAAAGTAATCGGCATCATCAATCACATCCATCAGTATGATAAATGTGATCGTTACATTGGTTCTTGTGTAAGACGTTTCCTTGTAGGATTTTTTAATATCTCTTATGGGAGCAAAAAAAAATAAAAATGGGAATTAAAGCTGAGATCGTGTTTGAGGTGTTTAATTGTATTACTATTTTAAATTGTCTTTTTGCTCGTGCATTCTAGTTTTTTTCTTTTTTAAATGATATAAAATTTTTCAAAGCCGAGTCGCCCATGTGTATGTGTGTATGTATGTGTGTATGTATATATATATATGTATATGTATATATATGTGTGCAGTATGCATGATAATGATAATGACAATGAGGGTAAATCGGACGATATGTGCATATCGGATATAGTATATAAATATACTAATACATTATAACAATTGTATCAACATATATATATACTATGTAATACAAAGTATAAATAATAGAATAAAAAAGTATTATTAATCGAGAGACGGACCAAATAAGTCGATAAAACCAGGGAAATTTCGACCCCACACTAATGCCACACCTGATCGCCCATCCACTGCCCATTGTCAATGACATATTTGATGACAGGAATACGGAAATAAAAGTACTTTAAGATGGAATCTATTTATTTGTTCATTACTTATTGGTTCATCGGTGCAGCCACAAACATGTTAATGCACCAAATAGAAAAAGGGTTTTATCCCGATACAGATACGCCTTGCATCCTTATTCACCAATCATAGACAACACCCAAGACATTGTGTGGCGTTCCCTCTGTTTCGGCTGAAAATGGAGCTACAAAGAAATAACTATATGGTAATAGTATTTGAATTAATTTAGTACATTACGCAATAACATCATATAATTTCCAATTCAAATATATATTTATAAGTATTAATGACATCATACACAGCCAATAGAATATCTATTACTGCGTCTATTACTGATTATACTTGTCGTTTTGAACGGTTATCTCATTCCCCCCTCCCCTCCCCATTCATTCCCCGCCCCACTCTCTCTCCCATCATTCATTGTGTGATATATGTGTACATTTGGCAAATGTACTTTTTTTTCATGACAGATCCTTTTTTTTTAACATACGTTTCTAAATTTACTGATTTAGCGAAAATAATGTCATCGTGCATAAAGATTTTGTCATTGTTCTGAGCAGAGTGTGGGGTAAAAAGTGCGTGCTACAGTCTGAATAGAAGTGTCAGGTCGTTCAGATGTGTTAATTAGCTGTTTGATGGTTAGAGTTTATAGTAAAGAGGAAACCAGAATGATGATTGGATGAAATATAAATAACGATTTGTACATTAAGGAGTGTATAGTTATTGATGTAACCATAGTTTATATAATAATAATTAATAATTAGTAATAAGATAGTATAATGAGTTACCATATTCGATTATTATATTACTGTAAATAGTCTACTCAAACTTCCATACATACTTTTGCCCCATTGTACGATTTCCAGTTGGAAATTTTGTCCCCCCGATTATCTATCGATTCTTGGCACCTATTTACCGGCTGTACTTTCTGCATAGAACCGAAGTTTTACTTGTTTCGTACAAGATGTTTCTTTTTTTTTCATGCGGATATTCTGAAAGTATACTATTCGGGTTAATAAAGATGTCGATATGTATAAAGTGAGCAAGTAAAGCGGTGATTGACAGGTTAAAAAGGCATTTATTGGATATCGTAACCGTTTTGATGTAATAAACCCCATTGATTGAATACCCAATAAGGATATAATCGTAGGAAATAAATTGTTGCCCGGTTTAAAATTACCCATTTCCCTAGGTTATGATTATAAAGTTTCGCACACCGGTCCATCTCTAACGCATACCCATTGCTACATGCAAGGCACCGTTCCTAGACGACACACCCGAGTATGTATCATTGAAAAACTGGTACCATAACAGGTTTTATAGATAGGGAAGAAAAAAAAAGATTTATTTACTTTTCGTATGGACAAATCAAAAAGATAAGGAAAAAAAAAAGATGTTCAGGATGATCTTTTTTTAATGTATACCCATGCACAACCCATCACAATGTGTCGGGAAATCAAAATTTTCATTTACAGAAAAAGCCTCTTTTTTTTTTTTTTTGCGTTCCCCTCAATGAACAGGGGAAGTTTTCTTTTTTTCTTTTTTCTTTTTTTTTTTTCCTTTCTTTTTTTTTTATATATCCGCTTCCTTATTTGCCGAAATAAGATTATTTTAAAGTGTAACGTAACTCTTGGTGATTATATTAAAAGACCCGTTAAAAAATACCCCTTATTTGGCTACTTCCATATAAGGCAATTAATTGACTTTATTCCATCAAGGTACAAAAATTCCGCCTTGAATTTAAAAAATTTTTTGCTCAACGTTTGGGGAAGGGTAAAAAAGAAAAAGAAGAAGCAGAAGAAGAACACACGATATTTTTTTTTCCCTTGTCACTTTTTTCCCGCCTAGAAGGGATGATTATCTATACTTTATTGGTACCACTGATAATTATGTGGCTGACTTGGTAAAAGAGATTGATTTAGTAGACAAATGGCGCTTCTTCCCGCTTAAACAGTAGATAAAAAAGAGTAAAAACCTGTTTTCTTTTTGTCAGAGTCATTTTCGATTATTAGATCAGAGGCGGTTAAGGTTATCGGATTTATATATATTTAGCAAGTTTCTATCGCAATTACGACATTGCATTGCTTTTGTTACTACCATATTCTGTATAGTACCGCCATTCCGACTCGTAACTCCTTATTTTCTGTAACAACAACCCCTGTCTTCTTGTTCTAGTACAACATCAACTACGCCACTTTCATCGTAAAAGGTCCCCAGCCTTAGTTTAGCCCTATACTATATCCCTATAGTCAACTATAGTTATTCACTGTTATTCACTGTTATTCACTGTTATTCACTGTTATCCCCCCCCCTTCCTCCCCAACTATAATCACCATCTCTCATCTGTATACATATATTTATTATTTATATATACACATATACATTTATATTTATATCCGTCAATCTGCACAAGGTTTGTATTTGTATGTGTGTCAATGTTTACCATGTCATCTCGTTCATGCATAAATCCCAACAAAAAAGATATAAGCGTATATCATATCAATGATGGGAATGTTTATATATTCCTTGTAGAAAAGCCGCATAGAATAAACACAACATACACACACACGAACACAAAAAAATTGCTGATTATTTAAAAAATATCGAGATAATCAACATCAGATTAAACAAGGTTGAGTCACTTGCATTGAGACGATTCTTTGTTCAACTAGTAATTTTTTAAAGAAAAAAAGAATTTAAGGTTTGGACATTTTGATTTTGGCAATGTCCGATGATTAGATTAACTCGTGATCTAAAAAAAAAAGTGTATGTACAAATCAGTATGTATGTATAGTATGTATAGTATGTATGTATGTATAAATGTATAAATGTATAAATGTATGTATTAGTATGTATGTACATATTAGTATGTAAGTAGAAAAGAACGAAAAAAAAAATATGAATAAAGGAAACAGCTGACCAAGCTGAAATGTGACACTGCGTCTGTCAACTGTCAATTGAACAAGGGGGGAAAGAGGGTGGTGATATGCTTGGAAAATGGAGAAATGTATAGAAACATTTGAGTTGATTGTCGTTTTTACGAAGCATTAAAATTGCCTAGTTCATTGAGAATTGAAACATTACACCAAGTCATGGCCAAACGATAGCTTAATAGCTAGCTAGTACCGCGGCATATCCATAATAGTCTATCCGCTCTTGATATAGTAAATGTTTATCATTTGTCTTGTATCATTATTATTTTATACTCCTTAATCACATTGTCAATGTTTTTAAACATTTCTTTACGTCATTATAAATTCCTTCTTTGCTCAATATCTCAATATCTCAATCTCTCTCTTTTTCCTCCCCTTTCCCTTTTTCTCCCCCTCTGTTTATAATCTCACTCTCACTCACTCTTTCTCACACACTCTCTCACTCTCTCTCACTCACACTCTCACTCACTCATTCGCCATGTCATTCACCTTGTCATTTCCCTCTTTATCTCCCATCCCAAAACCTATAATTCTGCAGTGATACCATCATTGGGGTACACAATAATATTTGTGAATGGTAACGCATTCATATTTGAAAACATCCTTATTCTCGGACATGAGCCAAGAATAGAATTGAATTACAATTTGTTACAAGTCAAATGACATAAAGTGTCAAATGTGATATTGGTATTTAGAGAACAAAGAAAACAACCACCCATGGACTGTGACATGTGGAAATCATCAAGTGGGAATGCAGGGTGGCGCACGACTTTTTGGAGATGAAATGATTACCTACACCGATTGCAGATTTCCATGTACGAACGAAGAAAAAAAAATGTTTACTGGAAGAGGAAAGAACGATTGACCTCGCCGGTCGCTACGTTGTTGCCGCCCATATGCAGTTGATGCCCATATGGTTGATGTTTCATGCAAGACCATGAGCTGGACAAGGTGGCGTACTTGGTTTCAAGAGAACATGTTTGTGTGGTGTAATATGTGTGTATGTAATGTTTGTGAGTGTAGTGGATGTTGTGAGTGTTGTTGATGTTGTTATGGATGTTGTTGATGTAGTGGATGTCGTTGATGTTGTGTGTGTTGTTGATGTTGTTGATGTTGTTATGGATGTTATTTATGTTATGGATGTTATGTTGTGGGTGTTATGTTGTGGGTGTTGTGTTGTGGGTGTTATGTTGTGGGTGTTGTGTTGTGGGTGTTATGTTGTGGGTGTTATGTTGTGGGTGTTATGTTGTGGGTGTTATGTTGTGGGTGTGGGTGTCGCATGCGTGTGAGACGATGGGAATAGTGGAGAGTGAGAGTGAGAGAGGAGATATTGATAGATGGACAGTGACAGAGTCTTTGTGTTTATGCAGATGCCTGCTGATAGTACGTATAGCTTGTGCAGATGATCGTTATTCGCTATTACTAATTTGTGGTCATTCTATTATTAATATAATGATGTAATATTTATGAATCATAATAAATTTTGAAATTTCCTTATTCGTCAATAGCTCTTACCGACACTTGCCGCGATATACCAATGTCATTCCTAATTCGGGAATGTGCTTCGGCCGTGATTAACAGGGGATTGATGGGACGACAAGGGTTAGGTTTCACGAGGGAATGAGCCAAGAGATGGATTGAAAATAGCAAAGTAAGTAAGCGTGCATGTACAAAGAGTAACACTGCCTGCTCTTTGCTTGGATGCTTTTTGCAAAAAAGAAAAAAGCATGGCGAAAAAAAAAACCACCCCCCTCCATTGACCACCACCATGCGTCGGATATCTGTAATCCGGAGTGGAAATTTTAAATTTGAAAATAATAAACGCAGTTAACAAATATAATCAACAAGCATGTTAATAAACCGGTTTAATATTGAAACAAGGTGATTATTCGATTGAACATGAAGCGCCCCAACGTTCTATGAAACTACTAAAACAATCATTAAAAAAAAAAAATACCCAACCCATCAAGGATCATTTAATTTTTTCAGGTCGGTAATACTAATAATAGTGTATGTGACTCGTCATTTTTACTTTTTTGGCAGGTTGTTTATAAGACTTTTTTGTGGGGAAAGCATAAACAAGACTTTTTAAGAAAAAACCCAATTTCCAAAGGGAATAGATCAAAACATTCTGGCATGAAATGGCCGAAAAACCACTTTTTTTTTTTTTACCTTTTCCCCCTTTTCCCTCTGTACCTGTTTCATCCCAATCTCAAACTTGCTCCGGCTTTGAAATGGACAAAATACACATGTCAAAATAATGTTGATATCCGAGTGTTCATCCGATTTACGTATGCCAAGTTTGCCTTATTAGTCTATTTCACAATGACGTTATCCTAATATCGTAATAGCCAATCCCCACACACACAACACGCTGATGCTGATGATGCTTCTAGCTGCTGATGAATGCCGATGAATGCTGCCTGATACTTGCTCGCCTATAATCTGCGGCATGCTTCAGCCGAAGATTTCGAAAAAAGAAAAAGAGCGCAGACATGTACATGTCAAAAAATGAATTAGGATATGAATAGAAACCGGATTCGACATGACAATGGGATTTGCCAATGTTTATGACTAGTCTGTTGTTTGCAAGACTAACCAAAGAATCATTCACGTAGTAGAACATGTCATTTCCAATGTTGTAGACGTTTTATTCAGGTTTTCCTCCCTTTTACCCCACCCATCAAATACATATATCAAGTATACATATACACTGTTATTATATGGATCGAATTTTTCTCCTGCAGCTGTTTAGGTCACATGAACATAAAATGTTCATGACCAAATTTCCAAAAAGCCTGAGGGCGGCTTGTGCCGAATCTGACTAGTGTCAGCGAGATTCATGTGTTTGATGGGGCTTTTAGTTTTCGTCTACGGGGTTGCGGAAAGGAGGGTTGTCAAAAATATAAAGTGGATTTTTTTCTCGTACAGATTATTATTAGCAGCAGAAAACAGTAATAATGATTACCAGCACATAATACTCGGGCATACTCCTACCACCGAAGTGATACAACCTAGTTGCATATATGACGTACTGTATATATTAATAAGTACATTTGACTAGGTTATAACATGAATAAATAAATAAATGAATATAAATAAATTAAAACTGTATTCTGTGTACGTTAATCTAATTTATATAAATAATTTAGTGTATATTCAATATATTTTAATTATTTTAATTGTCCCACCAAATTTTTTCGTATCTATATAAATACCTATTCACGCCGGGACAAGCTGTTGGTATCTTTTTAGAAAGCATTATTTTTATTATTTTCAACTATTATCACATATTCTAAAATGTCTCTCGCCCTCAAAGCAGAGCCTTTTCCAATGAACATACATCATGCAATATACCAAGAAGAAGACAGCATCGACGCTTCTTCTCCCGAACCTGCCTCACCCGCCGCTCAGAGCGACGTAGACTCTACAGACCAACTTGCCCACGACGACGTACAGGAACAACAGTCTGCACCAAACTCTAAAGCTGTTCTCTTACCCAATTTTGAGAGTGTTTCGTACGACAGAGTTCAAGATCTCTATGAACAACGCAAAGGCACGTTGTACTTTATACCCGAAGGCTTTGAGCCCGTACTGGTCCCAAATGACACGAAAGCACAAACGGTCACGAATCTACTAGAGACAGCTAAACAGGTTTCTGCTCCATTGAACGTGCCACGTATGCTTCCAGATACCGATGTCCGTCTACCCACACTCGCTCTTCCGTGTGGTGTCACCGGTCCACAGTCAAAGGGAAACTCTCCAAATGGCAAGTCAAAAGTGAAGAAACCCCCGAGACCTCCGAATGCCTTCATTCTCTATCGTCGGGCAAAGCAACCCGCGATTGTGGCAAAGAACGCTGGAATCACAAATAACGAGGTTTCAAAGGAAATCGGGCGCATGTGGCATGAAGAACCGCTCGAAGTGCGTGTCAAGTTTCAGAAAATGGCAGAGGACGCCAAGCAAGAACACATGAAAAAGTATCCCGAATATCGATATCGTCCTCGTCGTCCTCAAGAGCGCAAGCGTCGTGTCCCATTACGTGAGGCTACCACGCCTCCTCGTCGCAGTTCGACTCCTACGCTCCCTTCTGACAAGCTAGAAGAGTCCGCGGCTTCTTCACCCTCATTCCAACCTAGACGTGCTTCTACCACCATATCCAACGACGGTGATTCATCAGACGTCTATTCTCAGAGTCCAACTCAGCAGTTACTTTCTTCGAGATTAATCTATCACAATCCTGAGCTCTTGAGTTCACCGCAACAGCCCATGGTAATGGACGCTCAACTCCCGTACCATTATTACTTGTCTGCAGCTAATGGCTTCGATCAGCAGATGATGAACCAGGTTCCGCAGGTCGAATACGGTGTGTTTGACCCTCACAACGATGGACAATTCGATGTGGTAGATTTCGAAGAGTTTGACGTTAATATGAACTTTGTATCAAATGAGGGTGAAGGTATCTACATGCGTGAACCGACGCCTTACGTAAAGTTTGATACTTACTAATACAGAAGGTTGGTATACTTGTATTTTACAATTGTGCAGTACTTTGAAGCACGCAAGATAACTAATCGATTATTGCTTTCATTATTTACTCTCTAGTATAATTATTATTCGAACTTTTTTTTTTCGGACTTTTTTTTTTTTTCTTCTTCTTCGCATTTTTCGAATTTCATTTACATTAAATATCATTTTATTTTCGTATATTTTTCTCTTTAAACATTATGCATAAGGTGAGATATCTGAACTTGCTGTTATTGATTACTCGATACCACTCGCAAGACTTGCATACTAATTATTCTTTCTCTTGTTTCTATAGAACTAAACTTCTTTATCGTTCGAACAAAACTTAATAACAAACAGAATCTAAGGATTTTTCTAAGAAGAGTTGTGAAAAAAAGGGGGACGCTATTCAAAGTTATAATATTTGTCAATCTAAAAATTTTATTCAAAAAAACCTTTTCTTTTTTTTATAATATATACCTTTTAGTTTTCTTTTCATCTCCAGAAAGGCTCTCGCGGCCTTGAAATCTTTTTGATTTCTCGGAGAGTGAAGATGGGGTTGGTCTTGCTGTTATTATTATTTCCTGTTCAGATAATGGCCGGCCTCATCTTTGTTGGAGCAGGTTAACTCTTCTTAATACTTTTTAATAATTACATATGCCTTTATGAATTAATCTCGAAAATTCTCCCCTCCCTTTTATATTAATAAAGATTCGATATGATAAGTTTTAAATATAGCACTTTAATAACTATTTGATAGCATTTTTTTTCATAGAATTTGTAAATTCACACCTCACCCGCACCTTTACATACATCACATTCATGTACAGAGTTTTATAATACACACACACGCATCTACATTTCATTGAAAACAAAAAAAAAAAGTCCCACATCTTTTATTTTTTTTATTCATGGCATGTATTTAGTCTATTTTACAGTATGAAGTTTTTTTTATATTCGAAAATTAAAAAGTTCCTGGACATTTTCGAACTAGTTCCTCCTTATATTAATGTCCCCTTTGTATATGAGGAGAAGGATCGCGGAGATGATACTTTGGTCTTGTTCTTATTGTTACCAGTATCCTGCTTTCCTTTTGTCACTTATTAACTTTGTGTTTGTGTGTGTAGGTCATTATTCATGGTATATCATATTTGGTCTTTGTTTGGGTTCAATTTTTATAGTGGGTTGATTTTGGGTTGACTATTTGATGGGAGGTTCTTGGCCTCCCGTCCGGTTATTTCTTTTTCTTTCATCTATAGTTTATGTATATGTTATCTTTTAGTATTTTACTTGTTCCGAATATTTCGTATTAATGACTATGGTCGAGCTATTTGGTTTGGTAACTTTAAAAAAAACTGTATATAAAAAAAAGCTTTCGATTTTTTCGAAAATTCTTGTAAAAAAATCTATTGAAGGAGGTATTTTATTGGGGCGAATGTAAAAAAAGAAAAAAAAAAACAATAAAAAACAAACAAAATTTTTAAAAACAGTGAATCTAATGGGACGCATGAGATGTAACTTTTTCATTGTAACAAGTCATCAGACTTGTGAATATGAGCAAGTAGTGCGCATATTACACACGTAACCTTATGATCCTTGTGTTATTAAGTAGAATATTCCCATAGAAAAAGAAAAAGAAAGACGAAAACAAAGAGAATAAAACGGAACACAAAGTATTCAGTTGGTTCGGCGTTCAGCCATCGCAAACAACGAGCTCACCAGGGGTCGAACCTGGAATCTCCTGATTCGTAGTCAGGCGCCTTATCCATTTGGCCATGAGCCCTATGGTAATCTCACGTGTCTTGATATCTTATTATCATTGCAATGCAGCTTGGCTGTTTACAAACACAACTAACCGCCACGGTTCAAAACTATAACAATTTTCGGAACAACTGATTTTTTCAAAACCTCAACTGAATTGTAATCCTAACGTAAGGACGACATTTATTTAATAGACATATTGAAACGTATTATTATCAGACAGTGAAAATATAGAGTATTAAGAGTAAACAGTATCAATCTGTTTATAATATCAAAACATGGACGCGTAAATTAATATCGTGGCAACAACGTTATAAACCTGCCATAAAACTTTTTTTCACGCCTCTTGATTTCGAAACGTGAAGAGCATGTTATTATAATACACGACTGCAATTGTTGATAAGGTAAAAATAATCGCCTTGATCAAAAATTGGGTAAAAGCCGACTTGCACACAGTCTTAAACAGGGAGCTGATACTAAACGTTGACAAGGCAGCTTAAAAGGTAAACCAAAAGCAAAGCTAAACCTCAATGCCGGTTAATGATTCGTTTTCTTGTTTAAGTAGTTTTATTCACAATCTCGGTTTGTAATCTACAATCTATTAGGACTAGTGTAATTACCACTTAATTACCCTTAGAACCTGTCTAAACACTGGCACTAGTTAAAAGTTTGTTTCGTGCGGTCGAATCAAATGTATTTTAGACTGAAAAGACGGTATCTTTTTTACCCTGACCTATACAGGACAAGTTAATAGTCGTTTTTTTTAAAAAATTACCCAAACATGGTTCGAAGACAAATCTCGATAGAATTCGTCAAGTCTGAGTCCATAGGACACTTGAGTGATAGGCGTAAAGTTGTCTCCTAACTTATTCTCCTATATTGGTATTGCGATAAAAATTGCTGAACGCCCCCAGTTAGAACTATTAATACAGCAATTCAAGTTGTGGCTGTTTCTTAGTACATTTTTTATTTGCCGCATTACTTGCAATAAAACCCCAAGTTCAACGCTTTAATTGCAAGTAGTTCTCAGACTTTACGTAGATTGTGTACATGTGATTTCATATATTCGCGTACTACAGCCCTTTACGAACATATGTCACATGCTAGTAATCTATGGAGGAGCATGCAAATATTGTTATTTTTTATTGATAAATAAATTTTTGCAACATTTTAATCAAGAAAAACCGCGTAAAAGCAATGGCAAAATTTCGCATATCAGATACAGTTTTTGAGGTTAAACCACCATTTTTACTACGTTGAATGTATATGCAACAAAACCAGACGAGTGAACATTCGACATCAGGTGCAGTTTAAGATGACATTCTCTTGGCACTAGCATACAGATTACTAGAATTTTATCCAATAAAATGCTCCGTGAGAGATATATATGTTTCAGCGGCAAATTCCTGTAACTCCGTGTCTGTACGAATCCAGATATCGCTACGTTTTTCGCGCAAATCTACAAACTGTTATTTTTTGCTTTGGAAAAACGTGATTTGCCGATTTGCGTACTATAAAATTTTCCGAGTAAGATACAAAAGTCATTAAGTTCACCGTACCACCATAAAATGAATTCTTGGAACGAAAAAAAGCAAGTCAATGTTTGCAACATGCTGACTTTATAAATCTTCAGTCGCGCATATCCCTACTAGTGTCTGGCTAGTGCGTCTTGCGTTAGATGTTTGGTGCTATTCTGTAGGAATGTCCTTGAGCATGCGTGTTTATTCCCCCCCCCCCCCCCCCCCCCCCCCCCCCCCCCCCGCCTCCCCCCCCCCCCCCCCCCCCCCCCCCCCCCCCCCCACCCCCCCCCCCCCCCCCCCCCCCCCCCCCC
>CAJVPJ010000894.1:0-14914 GCA_910592205.1 Paraglomus occultum | reverse complement strand
ATCAAAATGGGTCAAATTTTTTATGTTTAATCGAGTATGACTCAAGCTTTAATATAAATATTTATAAAGCTGAGACGGTCAGTGGTTGTTGAAATATGTACACTGTGTCAAAACTTTTTGAACTCCCCACGTATTTCAAACCATTCTAAACACTTGTTTTTACAGTAATCCAAAGTAAAAGTCAGTGAAACTGTTATACTGACTTCAATTATTGGTTAAACAGAGAACATAAACACAATTAATACAAATTACAAAACTATATATAAAATAAATTATATTAGTGCATGAATTACAGTTATACATTGGGGAGCTGAAAAGTTTTGTTGCTGATTTGTTATTTCGATAATTTTAAATACAATTATTCAAAAAACAATTTGATTTTCTCAAAATAATTTCCATTGACATTTTAATTTGTGCAATGTTTCAAACAGTACTGCCAACTTGAAGGATTTTCCTAGTAGCTTTTGAGTATTGGAATGGTGTCAACAACTGGCTAAACAGTCTTTGCCAATTTCAACACTTGGAACTTTTTTTTCCAGTTCTTTTATAGTTTGAACATTGAAGGAATAAGCAAAATGACAAGAAGAATGATCTAAACTATATGGAAAATTGGGAAAGAGTGCTACCTGTTACCTTTGAAGATATTTGTGCTAATTAATGTGGCGCAGCGGGCCATAGTAAAGCATGACATCAGAACAGACTTTTTCCAGAGTGTTTGAAAATAACCATTTCTGTGGTAATAAATAGTGTCAGCACTTGCAAAGTGCTGATGTCATTGCTAAGATGCCCAGGATGAGCATTTCTAATGAATGCATAAATTCAGCTTTAAATTGCACCAAGAGATTGTCGAGCCAATACACCTGGGAGAGCGGCGGTATATTGACCTTGAGATCTAGTCCTTTTCGAACGGAATCTTACACTATTCCTACTTCGAACTAAATCAAGTGACGTTTAAACTACGATTTATACTCACGATCTAGGTATCGGTCTTGTATACGTTTCTCCTAGATTATTATTTATCCTCGAGTAATACGTCGATTCCTATTAGCAGGATTGAAACTAATAGTCTACCGGTCGGGAAATATAAACTAAACTATGCACAAAGAAATAAATAATAATCGTGGCCGTGTAAGACGCTTAGATTATCTAGCAAGAGTAATCTAGCCAAGCGCAATCGGAGAAAACGGTTTATAGTATCTCAATAATCAAACGACTATATAACCGCGATTGTTTTCTTGAGGCCAGGTAATTATGTGAACGAATAAATAATTATGTTTAAACACGGGTTTTATTAGAATATGAAAAACTGTTCTAGAGCAAGGATTTAATTGAATATTGACTTTCACGTCTGAAGGTCAACTGAAGATGGAGTTTTAGCTATCGTCTACACTGCTCTTATATATCTTCTAGGGCAAGAAATTCGGCCCCATTAGGAAATCGTACAAACGTAGCACTTAATTTGGCTTTTCATAATAAGAGGTCTCTTATGTTTATGATACTACCCAATATTTTAATTGTTGGACAATAAAGAAGGCTTAACCACTAATCGATGAGATAAAGGAGATAGAGAACATATTCAATTTTGTTGTTGAGATTGCTCCCAAACTTAATTCAAAAGAACTCTTAATCAAAAAGGGAGTGGGAGATGAGATCGGATTATAATTACTATCTGTTGTAATCAGTGTTAGATTATGTT
The DNA here is from genome assembly GCA_910592205.1 of Paraglomus occultum. Lineage (NCBI taxonomy): Eukaryota > Fungi > Glomeromycota > Glomeromycetes > Paraglomerales > Paraglomeraceae > Paraglomus > Paraglomus occultum. Next base: position 13,218 of record CAJVPJ010000894.1, on the reverse strand, counting down.
AGACTGAGATGTCACAGCCTTCGAGGGCATATGGGTATGGATCCAAAGTGACCTTTTCATCGTAAATGGCAGCTGAGATATTGAACAGTAATCCTGATACGACGACAAGAAAGCAGAGAAGCCTGATCGTTTTGACAGTGGTAATACGCGATATCACTCGCGCCGGTTGAATGGTCGCACAGTCATCCAGGACACGGGAATGCAGCAACTCGGTCGGAATGCCTTGATGATTCCAAAATAACTGGTCCTTGTTGTCGATTTTTTTTGCCATTTCAGCACCAGCCTCTCGTTTACATCACATAACCAGTATGTTCACTTTGGTTTTGTTTTGCAACATGCCCCATTTAAAAAAGCCACACACATTTTCCACACGCCACAAAAAGTTTTCATTAGCCACAACACGTGTATTCGATTGGTTACAAACGCTAAGTGAAAGGAAGAATGCCTGCAGCAATGCTCGGTCTTCTCAAAGCGCACAGAAGACTGTCGACATCCGCTTCACTAGTACAAGTAAGTCAGTTGGTTAATCGATAACACACTGCCAAATATCTTCTAAAAATTATAAATCAACCCAATCGACTAGGGATGGAAGCGACTGATAAGGTAATAACGCAACAGAGTAAATAATAACGACCAGGCAACCTATCAATGACCACTTCTTTGTCTTCAGATTCATCGGTGAAGACGGAAGCATCCATCAGGGAGAGCCAATTCTATCAGAAAACAACCTCAAATCAATTGATGGTCTCAAAGCCAAACTAATTGAAGGAAATATATTTGATAACACTGCTAAAGTAACCGATAACATAGTTCCTATCAGAAAGGTTGGACAAAAAAAACTATTTACAATGCCACGCTTTAATTATCATAATTGTCCCACAATTCACTTTTTTTTTGCTTGATAACAAAAGCTTTTATCCCCACTCTCTGCGTCTCAAGTTCCGTTGATCCGTTGCATCGGACTAAACTATAAAAAGCACGCGCTTGAAACTAATCAACCCACACCGAAATACCCGATACTCTTCATTAAACCAAGCACAGCAGTCCAGGATCCGTTTGAACCCGTTCGTCTTCCCAAAATCGCTGCCAACCACGTGGATTATGAGGCAGAATTGGCTGTGGTGATCAAAAAGGAATGCAAAAATGTGGATAAGGAAAAGGCTTTAGAATACGTTCTAGGATATACTGCAGGGAATGATGTTAGTGCTAGAGAATGGCAAAAGACGCTTGGTGGCGGGCAATGGTCTTTTTCAAAGGTACGCATGGAAGTGGGAAAACGCGACACAGATACTTGCGAGTTCGACGATTGAATCTGAATATAAGCTTCCGTGATGCTACTTTACATTTCTCTCTCCATCCCTCTGTTTTAGGGTTTTGACACATTTTCTCCGCTGGGTCCAATGCTAGTCTCAACGACGGCGATCACAAATCCAAACAATCTTCGTATTAGGATGATCGTAAATGATGTGAAAGTGCAGGATTCTAATACAAGCGATATGGTATTCGACGTAGCATCTCTCGTTAGTTTCCTCAGTCAGAGTACTACGTTGCTGCCTGGGACTGTTATTCTTACTGGTACTCCTGAAGGTATGTATTGATAAAGAGGTGGGAGCAGGATAAGGCTTGTTATTAACATATAATTAACGGTTTCCAGGAGTCGGGTTTGCAAAAAATCCACCGATATACCTCAAGGCTGGTGATAAGATGACGGTAGAGATTGAGAATATTGGACAATTGACGAATTATGTTGAGAACGAAAAGTGAGTAGAAACCGCAGAACATAGAAGGCGTATGATAGTTGCGTCGTTTGAACGGTTGTCCCCAGTGTCCTGCTATTTTCTTGTTCTCAATCGTATCTAAACTTTCGTGTTTTTTTTTACACAACCCTCTTCTTGTTACCTTTGATACCTTTGCGGTCAACCTACTTCCCTTCGTCCTGGTGTACATTACAAGATAATATTCTCTTTATTACGTATCAAGATTTCATATTACAAAAAAAAATTTATAAATAAGAAACGGCCGCAACTAATAACTCCTTTTCTCTCTGTTAAGTTCCTCGTGACTTTTCTCTATTTAACAATGAATATACAACTGCAAATACACCAAGCACATCAAACATCGACAATAGCACTAAACTTAGAGAACCTTTTGCGCGTGATTAAAAGGTGGCAGTCGCTAGATAAAATCTCTTCTAATGAGACTGGCTAATTAATAAGGACCTCATATTCGATTATAATCGAGAGGAAGGGAGGGGAGGGGAGGGATAATTAAAAATACAAATTAATACTAACTGTTAATCAAAAAAATTACTTAGGATCATCTAGTGTTTGAGCTTGGGTTACTGGTAGTTCTTCTTGTTGCTCTATAGCATCTTCTTTCGTTTTATCTTCAAGGACATATGGTTTCGCTGTTTCGTTCTCACACACGTATGGAATATTCTCTTCCGTTTCTTTCCAAAACTGTTCCAACTTCTCCGCATCCGAACAAAACTTTTGAAAATCTTTCAAGAGTTCATCAGGATTAGGTGTGGCTTGCTTGAGTCCAGTAGCACGGGTGGCGTATAGTCGGTTAACCACCCACAGATACCCGTTCCCTGGCTCGCATATCTGAATAAATACAGTTCCTGATCTGTGAATATATTGAGAATATTTGTACGGCGTTTTATGGTACGAATATTTTATCTTGACATTGTCAGGAAATAGACTGTCTGCCTCGACGTCAAGAACAAAGTGAAAACGTTTGACCAATTGTATTTGGTAATAGAGGTAAGGATTGACATCGGGATCAAGGTTCTTCATATCAAGCGGAGGAGGCTGAACGGCTAGTTGAATTACTGTCGGAGATTGGAACGGGTTATCGGTTAGAATCATGGCTTGTTCTACAGGAGCTTCCACTAGCTTTAGCCCGTATTTGTCTATATGCCTAGCACTCCACGTATTCAACATTGATTCAATCAACCGAGCCGTGCAACCCAACCAATTCAATTGGAAGTGATAACAAATGTCTGGATTGTTAATGACATCGTAATGAAGCGTAGCTGTCTCTTTTCTATTTGATTTCTTTTCCGGATCAATATCAATCTCTATACATCTGCTTAGAGCAATCTCTTGCGGAGCACCATCTGCTGGTTTGGCTGGCAGTGGATCTGGAGGAGGGTCCTGTTTATCTTTCTTATTAATAGTGAACCCCAAAAATCCTTTGAATTCTTTTTTTGGGGCATACGCCTCCTTCAATTGATAGAAAAAATACCCATCCATGAATCTATGTCTACGATTACAATGTTCGAGCAATCCCTGCGCCATTAATTTGTTCCCAAACTCTTCAGCCGCGTCACGGGTGTTAATATCCGCGAAGTTTGCGATCATCCAATCTATCGCTTCCTGGCCAATTATTGCATTCTCATAAAATTTTAGACGCCATCTCCTGCCTTTTGCTAGTGGCGGGTCAGAGTCTAGTATTGCTTGCGCTATTGTTGCTAGGGTGCTATCACTCGTAAGATTCCCCCCAGCGTTGTCGAGTGGCGTAATGGATGCATCTGGTCTGCGTACATATTCGGATGGAGTGAGAGTAGTAATTTCTGGTCTAGGAATGGCTTTTATTATTTTATTTGGCGGGTGGTTGGGTGGAAACCAGCGTGCTTTCTGAAGAATTCCCAGAAATTCCGTTATTCCCTTTATTCTTATGTCCTCGTCACTGAGATGATCCAGCTGTCCACCTGCTTTCGCAGCGCTCGATATAGTCTCTGTTGGTATTAAGAGAAACCTGGCACGCCAGAATTTCAAATCATCCGTTAAATTATCTTGATATCCAGCTACCAATTGATCCACGTAATTCCATTTGTAATTTGGATGCTGGGAATTAGAACCTGGATAGTTAAATTTCACTTCCCTCTTTTCATACGATGATCGACCCTTTGGCCATACATAGTAACTATATGAAAAGGGAGTTGGTAGGTATTCGTTCCTTTTCACATATATCTTCACTTCTACACTCATTTCATCTTTACGAGTCAACTTGTGTACGGAATGTCCCATAGCTAGAAAACAAGGAACATCAGTTTTTATAAGTGCGGAAGGGTAATAATTACCATTCTCCAACAAGGTGCTGGTGTTGTTGAATGTTTTGGATACTGGATTTTCAGTCACTGATGGTACCATGATCAATTGGTATCCTTGGGCCAATCGTTGTGATATCATCTCGTTTACCAACGCTTCTCCGTCCATAGTAGATACGTCTGGATCGATTGATATATCATACGTATACTCCACATAAAGTGCTGATTCGTTGATTGGTGGGAAGTCCTCCGTGGTCAATGGTAAACACGCTGGATTACACAAAGCAGTCCATTTAACTGTGTTTGAATGCGGTCGTGGAAATATGTGTTCCCATTTCCTCAATTCAAATCCGTATTCCGTTTTCCGATCATTTCTTTCAGGATTGGATGGGTTGACAAGTCCTTGTTTGTGCTGTTGCCTGGCTGCCAAAAGCTTTCCTAACGAATTCTTTATATGATATTTACCCGGTTCGTCCGAGTATGATGGATCATAATGAGCCCTGGGCGATGCGTGACTTAGACTACGGTTTCTGGTTCTCAATGCGTTGCCGATCGGCACCGGTTGAGTTTGACTTGATAGCGTCACATCCTCTTCAGGACATGATGCCATAAGCACATCATGGGATCCGGATCTAGCCATCGGCACCGAGTGATGAGTTTCAAAAAGCGCAGAAGAGCGGAGATCCGGTGAGGAACCAATGGTCTGACTATACATCCTGTAAGGAGACCTGGACAATCGATGATCGGACTGCAGTACAGACATTGCCGAGTTAGCAAACATCTTGGGAAGGCTGTTGGGCAGGTCAACGCGTGGATGACGGGAATGGTCATTATAGCTACGATTCGTCGGAATCGGCTCAATATTTTGACTAAGGCTTGCCGTTAATTCTTTAAACGGATGTAGCGCACTCCGTTCCTGAAACCCATTTGGCATTTTTTCTGATGCAAACACGCTCTCGTCATACAAATCATAAGCATCGGCTACACCGTTTTGTGTACCAGACGACTTTTTTAGAATATCGATTTTAGCATGCAATTCATCGTCCAAGTATGGAATGCCTACAGAACACACATCATACTTTGTAATTCCCATCATCTGTATTTCATACATCTTACATCGGCTTTCAAATTTTCCTGGCTTGTATGGTTTATCCTGATGTCTGGTATAAAAACTACAATCAATCCAATCCGGAGTTTTATAATATTCATGCTTAGCTTCGGACAAATTTTCGTCATAATCTAAAGGATCTCGAGCATCAATTCTTTCTTTCGTCAATTCCAACCATCTGGGTAAAGGTGCCTTTGACAATTCCTGCGATTTGAACTTAAAAAGAGGAACAGTATGTAGCGGTTCCTTGGATAGACACACCAAATCGAGACCTATTCCATTATAAACCATACGTTCGGCGGTAATTCTGAGTAGTCGTTTATTGACCTCAAAATGTCCAGTTCCCGGAGTGACTATTATTATGGCTAATCCAGTACGTAGCAGATCTCTATCAATATAATGTTTGTCGAATGGGTTCAACGCGAGATTAATTGCCTCTAATATGTTTCCTTCAAATGCACATGAATTCTGTCCACATAACCATGACACACCTCCCTTTTCGCATGATAGAAGATCCCGCTGATACCTAAGCAGTTCTCGCTTCAGCGAATCAATGGTAATCATCCAATCAAAGTGGGTTTCCCAATCAACGATCACTTTATAATGATCTTTATACCATCTTCCTTGATCATCTTTCGAAGCTACACCTTCACTGACTATGTCCTCGGTACCCTCGTAGAATACGCGAGAAAATAGCACGATAGAAACCAAGTGGTTCGTCGAAAACTCCTTCCATCGTTGGAATAACTCGGGTAAAAATCCATCAAAAGTCTTTTCAAAATATATTTCGCCGTCTTCATCGAACTCCCACATTTCTCTGCTCATCTGGACCAGGATAAAATATTTTGCAGATTCCGATCTGAATATTTGTTTGGTCTTTTCGGTAACCAATCCGCTTAATAACTATATCGGAAAAAGGAAAAAGGAAAAAAGTCAGAGAAAAAAAACACAAGAAAAACATATTAAGACAGCAATAATTACCGATTCGCCACCGCCGTATATATTTTTCACCCTTGCCTTGATACATTCATCAAGCATTTTCACCTCCTTTCCAACATGTACACACGAACCGATAAGACTCCGGCTCAAGCGCCACATATCACCACGTCCAATATATTGATCTTTAAACAGGAGCTCAATGTGTTCAGCCGCCGCGTAATTTACATCAACCTACATTTTGCCAATTAGATATTACAACGATTGTATAACCAGGCTAAAGCAAAGTGAATTATTTGCCAGAAACGAACCTTTCGAACTCTTACATCCGACCATGCTTTAAAACCAAACAGGGATGCGATGCTTTGGGTTACCGATACTTGATTATTGTTAAGTGTACTTTTATCAATTGGGACGAATCTTACAAACAAATGTTTGGTTCTGTCGAATGTTGCTTCCGGGGTATACACGGCCAACAGCCGCCCGATGTTATACTCATAATCTGGGTTTAATACCACGTCTTGATTAGAGTATTTCCTATCGTTCTTATCATGAATGCAGATTTTTAGTGTTCGCGCTGCTGAATCATTAATATCCATGGCGCATCGCCTGAGACGCAAAATTGACCTATTTAAATTAGTTAAAAGATCACCTGACAAATAAAAGTCACACACATAACCACATGATTAGATATTCATCGTACTTCTATGTCAAGTCCTGATTATCGGCGCATTGCACACCTTTATCCAACCTTTTCTGGTAGTGACAATCGAATCCGCTTTTTTGTTTGCTTTTTGTCTTACGGTTACGCGATTTTCCTGTTTATCAATTCGAAACTATGAGGTTCAATCAGATATGCATCGCATGTGATTTTGATCGCTAAGCCACTCTATGTAATATTAAAGTTGGAATTTGACAAGAGCACTGTGCCAATAAGACTCGAGCAATCATGGCAGCACGAAAGTTTAAAACCTTGTGTTATTTTCTTTCACCTCTGAATCATGGCTACTTCCAGTAAAGAGTGGTTGGCCAAAACCGTTAATGACGGGGCCATTAAATGCTATTCAGATGAAGACATCGTAAACCGAGTAGTTATTGGTCGTGGTGGATATGGATTAGTATACAAAGCGAAAGTGAAACACTCTGGTATATCCGTTGCAATGAAGACGCTTTTTGTAAGCAATTATGACCAAGAGGAAGAATTATACTCGGATTTCGTCAGAGAGGTTCGTTCCGAGCGTTTTTACTATTTCGTATACAAGTTTCAACAAGCTTAATTTAATATAACGTCAACTACACTCTATTAGCTGAGGAATCATAAACAGGTAGATGACCATCCAAACATTATTCGTTTCTTAGGACTATGCAAAGGTGTGTATTGCATATTTCGAACCTTTTAATTTCTAACCGGAATGCTTATGAATTTATTCTTCTCATGAAAATAATCAGACCCGTCTGGTGGTTTTCACATGGTTTTTGAATTTGCTAATGGCGGAACTCTGCGAGACCACTTGATAAAGAACTTTAAACGATTGACGTGGAGAAATAAATACAGGTTAGGTTTGGACATTACGAATGGATTGAAATATTTGCATAATCTTGAAATCATCCATAAAGACATGGTATGTCAACCCTTCTGTATGGTTCGGCCGTAGATCGAAACTCATTTTATTAATGCGAATTCGCTTTTGCTCTAGTCATCTAGCAATGTTCTCATTCAAGAAGGTGTCGCTAAAATAACAGATTTTGGTCTGTCTAGCGTGTTAAAACAGAGAGCCACTAAATCAAAGGGTGCGGGGTGTATGGTGTACCTTGATCCTTTGTCTTTCATGGACACTACATATAGACGAGGAAAGGAATCCGATGTCTTCAGTCTGGGAGTAATTTTGTGGGAAATTTCCAGTGCCATGAATCCTTGTGGGGGCTGTACGGAAGTTAGTGAAGTCATTTCATTTCGGATAAATGGGCTTAAAGATGATCCTTTTCCTGGAACGCATCAAGACTACATTGACCTATATTCGGAATGTTTGACAGAAGACTTCAAAAAACGGCCATCTTGTGAACAAATATATAAAAGACTGGAAATATTGTTTAATTCAGAAGATCCAGAAGGTCAAGAACAATATTCACCGAACGAACAAATTTCGATTAATCATGAAGTATCGCAAGGAAGTGTGACGAGGGCTGAAGTTCCACACAAATATGAGGCACCTCTTATGAATTCTAGAGCGAAGTATGAAATACCAAGAGCCTGGCTAGAAGAATCAGAATTGGACAGGTCGAAGACTCGTAAACACATGGCGAATATGGACGATCAAGATCAACAATTGTTAGAGAAGCGGTATGAAGAAGCATTAAATCACTTGAATGAATCGTTAACAGCTGACCCAGATAATGCAAGTTTACTGAAAGATAGAGGAGCCGTCTATCGCATACTCAAGCAATATAATAATGCATTGAATGACCTTAATAAATCTTTGGAATTGGAACCAGATGACGCATTTGCGTTGAAACAAAGAGGAACTGTATACAGTGCTCTCAAGAAAACTGAAGATGCATTAAAGGATCTCAATAGGTCAATAGAGTTGGAACCAGAGGATGCGTTTGCTTTGAGATCAAGAGGAGTTGTCTACCATGCGTTGGCCGATTATGATCGTGCGAAGGATGATCTCACCAAATCGTTTAATATTGATCCAACCAACACATACACGTTGTTGTACAGAGGGCAGGTTCTGCGCCGGCTGAATAGGAAGCCCAAGCCACGTAAATGAAATAGTATATTGTAAAGTGTAGCAACATGTTTACTACTATTATTGTAAAAAAAAAGGTTGTAATGGGATTATATTAATGTATAGTTTATGATTTTTACATTGTCAACGATTGTTTTTAATAAATCATAAGAGTATGTTGACATCAACCCGAATCGAAGTAAAGGTTTCTAGGGTGCTATTAATAGTTTTAGCGCACTCAGTTGTATCATTGATATTTGTTCGGAAGAAACAATTGCCGTAAAGAGACCCCACAATCATCATTCACAATGATCTACGCATCGATCATCCTTGCTATCTCTGTTTTATTATATAATCACATTGATAGAAGCCACATCATAGCCTTTTTCATATGAGAAGATTATTAACAATCTGCTTCGAATCTCCTCATAACTCTCTCCTGTTGGCCGCCCTATATTGTCACCATAAAGTACATAAAGTGAATCTTCCTACCTATGCCATCTATCACTAACTCGATTAACTATCTCTTCACTTAACGTCCTATGATCCTTTTGTCATATGAATATTCATTCATTTCCCACTCACCTTTCTCTGTTCACACGCTGCTAGTCTATGAAATGAGCTTCTTTATCATACTATCGGATATGGTCATAAAATAAATTCCCTCAAAGCTTGGGACTCACTGAAACTCGCACATTTGACATTTTCGGAAGTTTCATATCTTTTGTGCAGGGTGGGCTTCTTCTTTCACATTGTAGAAAGTTTATTGATCGAATTCATATCATGTGATCGATGAGTGTGAGAAAGTGATTAACCTTATATGCTTAATCTTATATGTTTAAACTATTTATATAAATATTACAGCCGTATGCGATATGCAGGCGTCGTCTACTTCATTGCTAGTTAAACAACTATGTCATCATTACATATTCGCAGATGTGTATAAATACGAGAAGTAACCGATTCTCATTCACGGTAACTGCCAAGATGACCCACCAAACAAAAGATTCTCTGAAAAACGTAAACCTTGACAAGGATACTCCAACATACAAGAAACTCGATGATTTGTATGCACTCATTGACGGTATCGAAACGTGCATGTTTACTACACGCCGAAGCGGTAATTCTCTCTATATTGTGCTATTTTTGCGCTTTTATACCACTCTCATCACTAACGTTTAATTCTTAAAGATGGCTCCCTAGTCTCGAGAGCAATGCAAACACGAAGCCGCATCCCAGGAGCAGCAATTTATTTTGTAACTAATAACCAAACCGATAAGCTGGAAGACATGAAATTTGATCCACACGTCAATTGTGCATATATCCGCGGAAGTACTGAAGAATGGGTTAGTGTGGCTGGAACTGCGCGTATAGTCGAGGATAGAGATATGATCAAACAGTTATGGACATCAGATTGTAAGAAATGGTTCGGTGATCTCGGAGATAACGTTCATGATGGAAGCGCTTCAGATCCGAGAGTTTGCTTGGTGAGTATCAATCGTATTACAACCAGTTGTAAAAAGTCGGTTAACTAAACTTTTTTTATTGATGTTGCAGGTTCTCGTGGAACCGGACACTGTTCATTATACATTAAAGAAAAATAACGCGGTCGTCGAATTGTTTAAGATTGCGAAAGAAAAGATTACAGGTTAGTTCATGAAGAGTCGTACTGTTAATTGTCTAGTGAGTTCCTGCAAACTGAAAGTCGTTACTTATGTAGGAGAACCTGCTAATACTCAAACCGAACGGGCGATTGATAACGACGAACTTCGAACTGCGAGAGGTCGAATTTAAATTTTTTAAGGAAAAAGATTTGCTACAAGTTGATCTTTTTATTAGTATTAGTATTAGTGTAAATTAACAATGCTCGGATGTCGATCGTGCACGTGCGAAGTAATAAATTAATATGATATGCCCGCATGTAAAACTGTAACACAAATAATTTTCGAACGAGAATGTTACTTTACGAGTGCATTTACATTCGGTCATTGACTGTTTTGATACAGTGTCTTATCAGTGGAACAATATGCCAAGTCGTAAATGAAATTTTCTCGAGTCTGTTGGCTGACTACTAATTCGATAGCTCGGATGACACAGAATTTTTTGTGTAGGGTCAACAGTAACATGTTACCCAATAAAATCACATATCGCCCGATGAATTAGTGAAAATCAATTAGACTTGCCACTTGCTTTATATCAGATTCCATTTGAGCGCATTCCAATTCCACCCCGCCTGACTATTGATAGAATCGTGCAGACTGAGGATACCCAGTTTTTGCCTTCAAAATGCGGTCAGCACATACCGACAGCGCATATAAGGATTGGTTAGACAAAACCGTTGAAGATGGAGCAATCAAATCTTATTCGGATGATGACATTACAGAACGCGTCCTTGTTAAAAGGAATGAATATGTCATGGAACATAAAGCAGTGGTGAAGAATTCTGGGTTGCCCGTCATGATGAGAACTTTATCATTCCATAATAGAAAGGAAGACGGATACAAGGACCTTGTCAGAGAGGTATGCTTTTAATTGAAATTGAACATTTATTACCCGAACTAGCGGTCGTTGAATATACTAAACCAACATCCCATTCATCAGATGAGGAACCATAAGAGAGCTGACGATCATCCAAATGTTCTTCGGTTCTTGGGTTTATGTAAAAGTACGCCGGTAATATTCTTAAGCATTCGATTTCGATAAGAAAGCGAGCTGATTCAGTTTTTGATTATAACAGATCTATTCGGTGCCTATCACATGATTTTCGAATACGCCAATGACGGAGATTTGCGTACCTACCTGACGGAACGTTTCGCGAAACTTACGTTGAAAAACAAATACGAGTTGGGATTGGGAATTGCTCATGGACTGAAACACATACACGCGCTCGATATTATTCATAGAAATTTGGTAATGTAAACTTTCCTTAATACGATAACATTGGACTATATGTTCTGTCGCACGTTTTTGTCGCATCTAACACAGTATTCTTATTTTGGTTTATCAAGTCTTCCACTAGCGTTCTCATTCATTCTGGTGTTGCAAAAATAGGAGATTTCGGTTCTTCTTGTATTGTATCACAAATAACGGTCCCGTCAAATAGTGAAAGTAATTCTGCATACGTTGACCCTGTGTCTTTCAAAGATTACTCCTATAAACTTCGGAAGGAATCCGACGTTTTCAGTCTTGGAGTAATACTTTGGGAAATATCTAGTGGGAAGATACCATGTGAACAACTTACTGCAGATAGTGACATAATAATATACAGATTAAATGGATTTTATGATAAGCCTTTTCCTGGGACACCTACAGCTTATGTTGAACTATATTCAAAGTGTTGGGATGAAGATCCCGAGAAACGACCAGCTTCTGAAGACGTATACCTGAATTTGGAATCATTGTTGCAACGAGCAGAGGAGCGGACTGATCAGGATCACTCATTATCGAACGAACAACTAGTCAATGATAGTAACGCAACGCAAGAAGTTGGGTTACAGGTTAAACAATCAAACGCGGAAAATATTCAACATTCACTCCCCATGGCTTTGAATTCCAATTCAACCACATACACGATACCAGATATTTGGTTAACGGAACCAGAACTGTCCAAGTTCATGGTAGACAGCCCCTCTGTGTCTTAACGCAAATCCGTTCTTTGGTTCCTTCTTTATTGAGTTTGTAAGATCTTCTAATGCTTTATCATACTCTCCAATAAGATAATAGACAGCTCCTCTTTGCTTAAGTGCAAAACCGTTTCCCTTGTGCAGTTTCAGTGACTCGTTAAGATCTTCCAATGCTTCATCGTATCTTCCCAAGACGCGATAAACTGCCCCTCTGTTTTTCAACGCAAATGAGTCGTCTGGATCAATAGCTAGCGAAGCATCAAGATCCTTTAACGCCTCCTCGGGCTGTTCAAGTATACGGTAAATGGCGCCGCGGTGTTTCAAGGCAACTTCATCATTCGGTTCCATGTCTAATGTCTTATTGAGATCTTCTAATGCCTTTTTATACTGACAAAGTATACGATAGCATGATCCTCTTTCTTTCAATGCAAATAAATCATTCGGTTCAATCTCCAACGATTTTGTGAGATCGACAAGTGCGTCTTCGTAATTTGCTCGATTAATGTTGAAGTACTTTTTAGCTGCTCCTCTGTATTTTAACATAAATGCGTCATTTGGCTCAATCTCTGCAGCTTTATTGAGATCTATAACTGCAAGTTTATACTCCCTTTGCAGGTAATAAGTTGCCCCCCTGTATTTCAACGCAAATGCATCGTTCGGTTCGCTCTCCAATACTTTATTGAGATCGTTCATCGCATCTTCAAGTTGATAAAGTGCATGATTGATAGCTCCTCGCTGTTTTAATGCAAATATATTATCTGGGTCTAT